>OMLM01006707.1:48357-76835 GCA_900302695.1 Helostoma temminkii | reverse complement strand
CAGCAGACTTTAAGAGTAGCCAATGATAAATAATTCCCAGAAGATCAGGACTGATCATAGCTATTAGGAAAGCTATTCCCTACCAAATTAAGACATGGAAAGCTCTCAAATGTAACAAAATAGCTTGTATTTTGAAGATTGAATATGGGCTCTCAACCCAGCTATTTGTTTATGCAGTCACTAAACACAACAACAACAACTAAAAGTAATAGTAAAAATACCCCTTGCTTGTAATTCCCCAACAGCTGCTCCAGATCTGAGGTATCTCTAGACTGCACTGGAGCGGGCAGAGGCACCCTTCTCTCCTCACGTATGGGCGTCTTCTCCACTTGGCGCCAATGTTGCTCAATAACCTCCTCCACCTTCTGCTGCTTCTCCAAAGATGTGGGCCCTAGTGAATCCGCGTGTCCAACAACATCTGCACTCTCACAGTCTGGCTTCCCTTCTTCTTTAACCGAAGGATCTGCCGATGAGCTGGTCACAGACTCGTACCTCTTCCGCCTCTCCTCCCTTCTCCGGCTTCGCTCGAGCTCTCCCAAGTCAGTGCGGAGGCTCTCAGCCTCCTGTGCACGCTGTTGAGCCAGAGCCTGAGCAATGGGTCTGAACTCTGCCCAGTCGAAGGTCTTAGAGCGGCCTTCTCGCCTACGTTCACGCGCCCGGCTCTTTATGACCCCCGGAGTTGACTCTCTCTCCACAGACGAGGCCTCTGACGAGGGAGAGTCCTGGGTGACATCTGGTCTAACAAGGCCTTCCAATGGAGAGAAGGAGCCATGATCCTCAGTTGAGCTGGAAGTCAGAGAAAAAGCATGTTTTAGCCTTATAGTTCTGATTTTTCCAACACCAAAACAATGCATTAATTTCACCGAAGCCACAGTGTCTACTGGGTGCAGCTGCTTCACACCTAACAGAGATGTGTATTGTATTTGAGCTTGGGCAATTTTTATCTCTGTGTTTTGAAAATCACTTGGCAGGAATGTCACATACATGAGGCTGACTTTGCCAGTACTGACCTTGCCACATCAGGGGCTGTCGACGGCCTGACGTTTTTCATCACTGCCTGGATCCAGTTCCTGCGTATGCCTGCTGTCATGGCTGACAGAGTGTGCACTCCCTCCTGGGTCTAAACATTTAAAAGTTTTTGGATGTATTAATCCAAAAATGTGGATCAGCTCTATGGAAACTTGAAATTTAATCCAAATGGTTAATTCAGTGGATTAGCGCACCAGGCTTTTCTATCTGCTTAATTCATCCATAGTGCTAAAAAATATTTGATTGTAGGCCTAACTGAAAGTCAGCATGTCCCTGGTTACCTTTACAACAAGCTAATTGAATTTCTTCATTCTGTTTGACATTAATTCAGAAAATAGATCATGTGGCAAATAAAATGTAATATTTACACATACATATTTTCACACAAACAAAACCTGCTTTTATAACTTTTGAAGCCTAAATACAATTGGCAGAAGTAAAAAGCTGTATTTAGGCTAGAAACAGGCCACTAAAGTGTTTTCTCTTAACATGACCTGGCTGTGTCGGTTGTTAGTTTTACATCCATTTTTTGAGTGATTTCAAAAGAAAGAAGTCTTACAACACATTTCTTTACCATTAACTATATTATTATTAGTCATAGTAGTACTGAGACTGTTATTTGAATTGTTTGTGTTTGTGCATGGGCTCCATGTGATTTGAATAAATGACCACACATAGAAAAAAACATTTGTCCTTTATGTCAGGCAAAGCCTCTCACATGTATTTGGAAACCATAGTTGCGTTGAGCCTGGTATTCTGTTACATTGTAGCAGGAAGTCAGGTCGATCTCACCATCCAAGTCAGATGCCTGAGAACACAAGGAAACAGGGTAAACATCAAATACCATCATAAATGACTGTTCAAAATGATACTGGAATAAAAGCAAATAAGCTCACCTCCTCCGCAATTGAATCCTTGTAGTATCTCAGGCTGTGATCTGTCAAAACGAACCAGTACTTTTTCCACTACAACACGGAAAGCAAAAAACAGAGTAAGCTTGGCTACAGGAGAGAGTTATAGAAAGCAGCCACTCAAATGTAGACTGCATGTTAAAGAAATGTAGTCAAAAGGTGAAAGTCCAGTTAGTCACAAAAAAACCTGCTCTGCATGGCAGCAGAGTTTATATATGGTGCACATGTGTATTTTGAAGCCTTCAGGCTCCACCTTCATCTTTTATGTCCATTGAAGATACAGCATCAAAGTGTGACCACACCTGTGTAAAGGCCATAGAATGCTGCACATCATTCAAGAGTGATTTAGGTGGATCGTCCTGATTCTGTTTGAACTGGCTTTTTGAACACTTCTTTTAATAGATAAGTTTTTTAAATATGTGTCATGCTTTAATGTATCAATCTGCCTATATAATTCAAATACATTTACAAAAACGTTTTGATACTAATTTTTTCCTTACGTTTTTATTTAAATCACTTATATGAATGTTATGTGTTTTTTATTATTTTCTTTGACACGTAATAGTATACCTGGCCTTGTTCATCCAGTTTCACCATCCAGCCTTTCTTGAAGTTCAGTAAATCCGGCTAGAAAAAAGAAAAAAAAAGAAGAAGAAAAAAAAAAGACATTGAGCAAAACCTTTCTGAATTAGTGTGTGGAAAAACTTTGCATCATGCAAAATCAATTAGGAGGCAACTAAATACAAACTATTTCACTGACAGTGTTGCAGTAGGTTAGCACCTTAAATATATGTGTAACAAAATAAAGTGAGCTAAAAATGTAGGTAAAAGTAGCCAGAAACCATTCCCAAATGACTCTGGTAATGTGTCACATTACACAAACACATGCTCACTCAGTTAGCCGAGGGTAGAAGTTGACCCTACCACTGGATTGGCCAAATTAAAAGCCAAGGATGTGTGATTGTTTAAAAGTGGACCACTGGCTGGGGACAACTTCTGCCGTACCTGTTCTTGTTTGTGCTACTTCAGCAGAGGATGCAGAACCCAGTGCACAAATACCTTTGTAGTCTGTTGTGATTCCACACAGTGGGAGAAACACACACATGTGAAGAGTGACCTTAGGAAGCAGTGGTGAGTTGAACACACAAACACTTGCGCGCGCACACACCTGCCGCTCTTTTTCAATTGACATATTACAAAACACGGCACAAAATGGGTGCGATGAATACACGCAGCGAGCAAAGTCTGCACACATGAGTTGAATGAGGAGTATAACCTGAAGAGGAGATGAAGAAGAGGGGGCTGCACTGCCCCCTGCAGCATGGAGGTTAGGCCTACAACATCCACACCCATGTACCACAACAGCAAGACCAGAAACATTAGGATTTTATTTATTTTTTTTTTAATTTTTATTTATTTATTTTTTTTTAACCAATAGAAATCAGACACTGATTCACAATCTTAAGAGTGTTGAGAAATGTTTTACTCAATTTCAGGGAAAGGTGAATACTGCAGTATTTGACAATATGCAATAAATGCTGAGAAACGACATTTTCAAATGCTGCCCTGTAAGCCCTGTGGCATGCTGCAGCTGCCGGCCAGCCACAGAGACCTTTCTCAATGTTTAATTCTCTTAACTCTGTTACCTAACTGAATCCAACCACAACAACAACCCAGCGAGCTCTCTCACTCTGCTGGTGACCTAGCACTAATGTTGACCCAGGACTCCGCAGCTTAGGAGGAACAGCAGAGCCTTTATCTGGGAGACCACAGAGAAACTGCAGCAGGCTTCAGAGGGAATTTCAAAACTTTAGTGTCAGTTAATGTCAAAACTTTGGAGCTCATGTGCATAAAACAAGCAATCTGATATGTAAATATGTGCTGTGGTATCAAATTTGAAAATTGAAATAACCAATTTGAAAAAAAGTCCTGTTTTAAGCAAGTATTCAACATTTATCTAAGTCAAGTGTTTAGCCATTGTTCAGTTATTCTGACATTACTGAACACAATCAAGATAAATATGCTACAATGAAAACTATCACAACTAATAGTGGCACACTCAAGTCAGAAATCATCTTACTACTTCCTTACTATTACTTCTTGCATAAACCCTTGCCATGAGCCTACAAATCAGCTCTGACCATGTAAAAAATCCATGCTATGGATCAACAGACAAAGTGAAGTAAGTCAAGTTTTTAGCATCTAATGATTCAAATGATTCACATTCATTTAGAGGCAAAAACTATATTGATATTTGTCAAGTGACAAGCGCAACACTACCACACAAGCAAATAAAGACGTGATTTCACACACACACACACACCCCCACACACCTTAGATAAACAATGGCTGATTTAGGGAATGGCTGATTTCTTTATATTATTAGCCACATTGTGTGACAAGTGTAACTTGCCCAAAACAGCTTCCATGAGTCCTGACCTTTATAAACAAGATATATTTCATAACAGTTAAAACAAGCACAGTGTGGTCACAAAGACAAATCATTTCCTCCGTAAGAACATTTAGATGACTTGTGTTTATATACATCATAACTTTTGACGGTTACAGCAGATGCCTTCCAGACAAACACTGGGCCTCGTCAAGGATGTTTTACAAACTGGGAGAAAAGTAAATATTCACCGTCATGACTGACTCAGTCGTCCTTCTATCCAGGGACTTTGCTCTCCTCAGAGGGGGCAGGGTAGAGGGGAAATCCAGACCCTGATCCACGTCATGCCTCCGCTCCTAAACAACACACACAAACACACATAAGTCTTCCTACATTGTGTTTAATCCCATGTAAACGTAAATCAAGTCAATTTCTCACAAATTACATCAACAATTAAACAGAAACATGAATGATAAAACACCAGCTCCTTTTAACTACGCAGAGTCAACATATGAAACTCAATAATCACAGATCATTTACTGTATACTACATCATCTCATTAAGTCTGTTTGGACTAGTATTAATGTGCTGTGGAGAAACGTCAAGCCAACCGCTCCTTCTTTGTCAAACACATTATTTGAGAATCAACTCTGTAGAGCCCCACACTGAAGGTAAGAGAATGCAAAAACAACAACAACAAAAAACACCAGAATGCGTCTGTATTGTTGAAAACAATAGTAAGAATAACAAAAAGCTCATGTGTGCGTGCAGTATGAAGCACACCAACAGTCTTGGCATCTTATCTGTGTATGCGTGTGTTATTTTCATCTATGCATGACTGACAAAGATCTGGGGCCAGCACAAAAACATGAGTGTTTAGCAGTGTCTGACTGGGACTGTGTGTATAAGTGTGTCGGCTCTTTGTGTTCTGAAAGTCAGATTTTGCTGTTCTATCCAAGCACAGCATGTTCGGGTGGGAAAGGGAAGCATAATCACCAGGGGAATACCACCACAGAATGGAAACTGGAAATGAATACAGCACACGCTGCTGACCTCTGACCTACAACCAAAACAAAGACAGGACAGAGAGGGAGAGGATGGAGGGAAGAGGGCGAGGGTGAAGGAAAAAGATAGAGGAGGAGCAAAGAAGAGATGGGGTGGAATAAAAAAAAGCAAAAGCTGTGCTGGTTGGCCAGACTGAAAACTCACATCTGTCCTGCCATGTGATGTTGTTAAAAAACACTGTTTACAAGTTTCTATTGTAAACAGCTGCACAATGTTGGCAAACTGGCTTGAATGTGTACACGCGTGCGTGCGCGCGCACACACACACTCACACAGCAGCGTTACCTCTCTGTGGAAGCGTCTGTGCTCACTTCGACCCTGTCTGGCTCCACTCCTTCCCGACTCCTCCACCTCCATTTTCTCTGGATGCTCCAGCTCCAAGGCCTCCAGCTTCTCAATGACACCGGAGCGACTGTACAGAAAACACACACACACACACACACACACACACACACACACACACACACACACACACACAAAAGGTAAATAAACAATCTGTTCAGTATTTTCTTATTTACTCCTACTCATTCAACATGTCCTTGCATGGTAGTTCTGGGATCCCACTTATACTCCCATTATGATCTGCAAGTGATGGTCGCTTATGGATGTTCATACTCTCAGATCAGTCTGGTTCAAAGGCAACTACAAGCCACACTGTGTGACATATTCTGCAGTCACTCTTTATGAAGCACGTGACACAGGTGCTAGGACAGGCAGGAGCCACAGTGAGTTGCACAAAAATGCAGAGGTGCAGATGGCAGGCTCTTGCTACGTTTACGGCAAATCACCTCAAGGAAAATGACTTCTAGCATGAGTTTACTGACTGTAAAGACTTTGTCAGTGCTGCAGTATAAGGTACATGTGGTTGCATTTTAACTGTCAGAAGTAATTGAAAATAACATTGCATGAAACACCCTCCGGAAATCAAAACAACCAGTGCAGTCATGCCATTTTTCCAATGGGTGACTTCATCTGCTGAATCAGCTAAAAGCGTAAAATGTCTAAGTTTTGATCTACAAGTTTCAAGGAGGATAATGTAATTGCACACAGCAATAACATAGCATTAAGGTTAAATGTGCTGTTTTATGAAAAAGTGCTAGTGGAAGACTGATCCTGAGGTTTGAGCACTGCACAGATGAGGAAAAAAAAGGCAAAAAAAAACCAAACAAACAAAAAGCCAACAGCTGTTTGCAACCTTCCTCAAACTGTGACAAAGTACACTGCCAACAATGACACGTTCCCACACATGTTAAATGACACAGGAATCTGCATTAGAGGGAGGAAGAGGGTGAGAGGCAGTGGGAAATCTTGTATTACTCTTATTTAGAGGCTCTTCAGCCAGAGCTGCTGTCCTTAAAAGGGAATGAAGGAGAGGGGCGGAGGACAAAGACAGCATGAGGTCTAACAGCCATCTTTTTTTTTTTTTGGTTTAAAGCCATGTCCCAGACAGGCCCGAGTACAACTGTCAGGGTGTAGATTTGACACAAGTTCAGTCATGTTTCATCAAGTTTTATCTGCTGCTCTCTTCCCTTTCACTGTTTCCAACATGCAATCATGTCAGATCAGGACTCTGTTCTTCATACACTGCTAAAGAGATCCAGGATCAAATAAGTAAGTTTAGGGTGTTCTAATCATAGAGAAGGCTGTCCAGTTATGTCAGTTCTTCAAACCCACTTGAGAAGTGGATTAGAAAAGCTGATTTATGAGGAACATGTTGCTAAATTATTTAGACCCAAGTACTGTTGCAGCATAAAATGCTCTCTGTATTATAAACTCACATCTCTTGTTATCATTTCCCTGATTTTAATGGATTGCTGTGGCGTTTCTATAGCTGGATGGACTGCCAGCTCTGTTTAAATCTTAAAGAGGTTCTCTTGTTTACTGAGAAACGTGTGGATATGTTGCCAAGACGACATAGCTGAAATGACTTTGGAACCAACAACAACCAACAAATCTGAGATCATGTGAAATGGTCAACACTGTTATCCAATGAACCTGTTAATCTGCATATGAATAACAGGGAGCAGGTCACATGGTTGTTGAACAAGCATCTCAATGTGGAAACAAAAAGTGTGAAAAGAAAAGACATGATCTGTGGCCATACGTGCAAGTATCATGTAGTTGGCAATAAGTGGTGACATGGCACCAAAGAACAAGAACAGAGGTTATTTACCTTTGTCTAAGGAAAATCCTGTAACTCATTCCTGCAGTACCTGAGCGCCACAGCAACGCCACATCCTCTGGTGAACGTCATATTTTAAAACATTTTTGGACTTGTGAAAGGACACATAATGAGGCTAAAACAGGCATGTTATTTTATATGAAATTATTATATTAAACTTAAGTTATATTGGTGTAATGAGGCACATGTCAAAAGGTCACTTAAATCCTGAACTGGCCTAAAAGCACCACTATAGTAAGTGTTTATGAGGCTGTAGGTGGGCATTTTCCCTCTCCTCCTTTTCCTTTTACGCCCGGTTTGGATGGAGGGACTGGATGGAGCAGGAAGCTAGCTCTGTGAGGAAAAAGATGACCGCCCCCTCCCCAACCTCTCCCACCCGTTTGTTTGAAATGTTGCCATCTATGGTGTGTGTATGAGTGTGCAAGACCTTTGACCTCTTCATTAACAGCACAGGAATATGAGCAGATTATTATGTGTTTATACAATCTATGGTTACAGTTAGTATGATTGATAAAAATGAAAACTGGCAGGGGTGAAACATGCTGTTCTCAGACACACATAACAGGGGTATTAAAAGCACATCTCAAACGCCAGTATGTCTTCTTTTGACCAAGTAGTTTGTTCTCCTCCCTTCGAAAAAGGAAACACTAAAAAATACCATTATGGGAGTGTACTTATGCACATCAAAAACTTTGTGCGTCACTGAAATGTGTGTGTGTCTGCGCGTGTGTGCATAAATGCCTTTAAAAGGATAAGCCAGCAGCTCAAGTATTTCCAGACCACAGAGTCTGTACCAGAGAGCAGGGATTCCAAGAACAAAGTCCACTAACCTGGTTCATCAGGTTAAAACAGACACTGATTAAATTCCTGACATGTCAGTCAGGCTGAGAATATCACTTCCTACAGTCTGACCTAGGTGTTAATGTTTTTGTTTCATTTAAGTGTACCAGTGTAAGTCTGTCTGTTTCCATGTTTAGTGCACATAATGACTTCACCCAAACATCTTTGTCTGCCAGTGAGTGTGGGTGACGCTCAGAAGTGAGAAGGTTCAAGTGTTTCCTCAAGGCACTTAATTTCATTTTGGTAAGCCATGCGTCGGCTGGAATGGAACAACGCACAAAGATGAGTTTTTGTTTTAAAGGGACACTGTACTCAAAAACAGGTGTATAATGTCATCTGTGAGAATTTCTGTTTGGAAATTGCATACCCCATTCACTTCAGTGGGGTAAGCAATAAAGAAGAACATTCTAATGCTCAATGCTCAGTTACTTATGAACACTGACCTCCTCTCGGGACTGAGGACGGCCTCCCTCTCCTGTCTGTCTGGGCTCCTCAAACGGCTCCTCTTCTCAGCCTTTCTGGCCTCAGCCTCCAGGCGTCTGGAACGTGGAGTGTCATGGTGGCTGTAGGAGTGACCACCTCTCTGGGTGAACGGGTGGCTGTCGGTACTGGTTACAGTGCTGCCGCTGGCATCAGAGTCTAGGGAACTGACCGAGCCGCTGATGTGAGAGCCGTTGGAGAGCAGGGAGCTGCCAGAGGGGAAGGGGTCGCTGGGGGCTGGGGAGAGGCAGCGCGGGACTCCTCCTAGGCTGGAGCAGGAACCAGTAGGGGAGAGCATGTCACTGGATGGCTGGGGAGCACAGGCGTGCAGTGCCAGGCTGCCACGGTCCACCTCGTCGCCATTCACCGAGCCAGCATCTGAGCCCTGACCCACGGATGTAGAGTCTCCTTAACAAGACAAACAGAAGAAGCAAAAGAATTTGATGAGACACATTTGCAAAAATATACATCCATCTTATTCCCATCTAGTAGATCAGACATAATAAACTTCAGACCCAACAAGTATTTTATAATTAGCTGCTGTAGTGAATTTCTTGACTGTTGCAACCTCTCCAACATGCAGGTTTTCTGCCTGTAGCAGATGCAGAGATAGAAAGTCATCTAGACTGGATTTTTTAATGTTCGGTTCTCGGGCCTGCTACCAGCCAGTACAAGCAGACAGTACAGTCTTTATATGGTACAGAATGCTGCAGGTAGAATTCTGTTTTCTTGCCCACGCACATAAGCAGACAGGCACACAGCCAGTCTGCTTATGTGCTGTTAAGAGTTGTACAGTTGGTGTTATTCCCTCTTACCTGCAGGGGATCCTGGAGGAAGGTCACCAGCAGCCCAGACTGCAGCCCCCTCAGCCTCTCTCTGGTTCAGCTCCTCCTGCCAAATGATGGAGCTGGAATCTGGAACCTTCTCAGCCTCAGGGATGCCAGAGCCCGTCACTGCCACCTTGGCTGGACCAGGCTCCTGGGAAAATGTGAGAGTCAGTCAAACACAACAGAACAAGAAAACATGGAATATGATAATGAAGTGTGAGGACAATCACAAAGAGGATGCACCTGGGAAGTCGTGGGCTCCACCTTGCGTTTCTTCTTCTGGTTTTGTTTGTTGGTCCGGGGATACACCACCAGCTGTTCACTCCACCTGGAAAAAAAGTTGCTTTTAATGTTTGTGTTCCAGTCTACACTATTATTCTTTATTTGTTTATGCTTCAGAAGCAAGGCAACTTACCCATTGATGATCTCTTTGTTCTCTCCTCTGATGAAGTACTCCTGGTCGGGAGTGATGATGCACAGGGAGTTCTTCTGGCCTGTCTTGGGTTCAGCATCAATGACATCTGTACAAAGGTTCATGTTCACCGTGCCCTGAGGCAGTGTGCTTGGCTAGAGGAGAAAAATGACAAACACTTTATTATTTTATATCTCGTGTACTAGCCTGTACAACTTCACTCTTTGATTTAACAACTGAATACGGCAAAGGAAACATCCACATAGGGTCATATACACATGGATCAGTCAAAAAGAACAAATGTGGAAAACAGATGTTTGAGTCACTGCTTTCCACTGCTGTGTTTCCATATCAGATTGGGGACTGACCAACTAAACACTGATATTACTTTTTATCACATTTTAAATAGTTTGAACTTCAAACAGAGAGAATCTGAGGGAAAACATGTCCCAGAGCTGCACAGCGTTACAAAACAACAGTTTTTTTTCTTCCAGCCATTCGTTCCTCATCTGCCTCTCTTTGGAGGTAGATTTTGGGGCACTGTGCTGTACACACATCGCTGTTATCATCGGTTCACCATGATAACTAGGCAAATCCTTTCAGTTGTAGTGCACGGTTAGTGAAAAGGGGAAGATGACAGTGATAGGATGCCGGACAAAAGCTGCTTTATGTGCGTGATCAGTGAAAAACGTCGAGCTGGGTCTGCTTTGTACATAGGCTACACACATACACTGAAATTTCTCCACATCTTGGTACTAAAACCAGAAATACATTTCAGGAAATAGTCAGTTAATTAAATACCTCGTAGGGACTCTGTTAGCAGCAGTGGGCAGCTCAATACTTTTTGAAGCCACTAGATATTCAACAACTCACAGCCAGTACACAAATGTAAGTTTCCTGTGAGTTTTGTCTGACTGGATTGTTGTTTAAACCTGATAATTTATTGTCTCGTTAACATCAAAGTAAAGAAATCCCCCAAACATCCTTTCCAAACTTTTTCTGTGTCTGCTCTGAATCCTGCTGCTCTGTTATCAGGCTTTGCTGGGTTATGCCTGCTACAGATGTAAAACAGGTGCCGGGTCTCTTTGCAGCTCCTTTTAAGGCCACTGAACACAGATCCAGCTTTATTAAGATCTGCCTGTAACCCCCCCTGGGGGCTGCCAAATATGGCAATTGCATTGCGTCGCACTTCAGAACTCAGATGCTGTGGAACAATTTCCTCCGTTAGAAACGAAGTGATCAAATCTAAGAAGTAGCAGCAACTGAACCAAACCAGGAGCTTTGGCAAATTTCTTTCGAATCACCAGCATATCTGTAAAACTGTAAAGGCTAACGACAGCTGCAACTATTTGTTCATTAATAGTAGTTCAACAACCATGTGACCTGCTCCCTGTTATTCATATGCAGATTAACAGGTTCATTGGATAGCAGTGTTGACCATTTCACATGACCCCAGATTTGTTGGTTGTTGTTGGTTCCAAAGTCATTTCAGCTATGTTGTCTTGTCCACACGTCCACACGTTTCTCAGTAAACAAGAGAACCTCTTTTAGATTTAAGAGTTAATAGTCTATTAACAGAAAATGTAACTGAAACCTCTGAGGTTATCGAGTCACTGTCCAAGTTATTTTAGGTTCTCAAAACAAAGATTTTACAGTCACTTTGTTTACATAATAGCAAAGGGAATATTTTCAGGTTTTAGACTAAAGCTAAAAATTAGACAATAATCCCTGGGCTATTGGAAATGTGAGCAGCATTTTACTGCAGGATCAACAAGAAAAACTGTGTTTCACGCATTAGAAAACAAAAAACACCTATATGCTGCGTCATCTTTTATTCTGTTACTACAGCATAAGCTTTTTATTTGACCATGCTCACCACAAGACAACTCACAGTTCTTATCAGAAAAGTTCCTGGTGGTAACGGAGCTGTAATAAAAGTCTTTCTGCAGCTATAAGAAACAAAAACATAATATAACTATATTCACAACATAAATTGAGTCAACTACTTGATGCACAGTAAGTGTATGAGATCAGGCAGAAATGAAGGTGGCAAAGAGCCTGAAGATGAGTCCTATGTGTTATTTGTTACTGTTAGGTGGGGCATGGCTTTCTAGAGTCTGGCTGATCTTGGTGCTGAAAGTGGAAAAGTAACTTGTTGCTTGGAAACGGTCCTCTGCTGCTGGCACCAAAACAAAGGAGACATATCTGCCAAGGCTACCACTCAAACACAACTGAATTGTTGTGGGTTTGATTTCTACACAAATTCCATTTCCTCCAATTGTGTCTGCCTTCCATGGGACTGGCTATTTTTAGCTTTGCTATGGGATATTATTAAAAGCAACGACTTTCTCACAGACTCCTTGTGAGATCTCAGCCTCTGTGGCTGACATGACACGAGAGGCTATAAAACATGCAGAGACAGAACCAAACCCAAACAATACAGAGACTGACGAGGTAAAACACTTTACACAAAAAAGAGATGCGTTTGTGCTAAAAAATTTTACAGCTGAGGCTCAATGGTAAACTGTGATGAAAAACAACAGAGGCAGCTTTAGAATTAAGTGGCGTACACCCAGTCCATAAAGGATAAATCCTCCAGGAGGCTTATACAGGCTCTGCCAAGGGCCAGTCTGCCACAGCAGCCTCCGGAAAGAAGACTGCTGTTTTATGTGCTACATGTTCCTAGACACACTATCCTTTTAACAAAACCCTTAACAGACAGGAACTGTTGTTCTGGCTTCTAACACTGTCTACACAACGTCTATGATGACTGAGACACTTTCAGAAACTCAACAGTGGTTTATGCTGAGTAAAACACAACTGACAGAACTGTTTTGAGTTTTATAAATAAATGATGTAGGACAGAAGCAGCTCTGCAGTAAAGATGTCACCTCTTTGTTCTTTCGTCAGCACATTCTCATGGACACTGAACTTTCGACCTTAAAGCTTTCAGGGTGGTCTCACTACTTTCAATTTCTGGAAAAATCTGTTCTTCATATCAATTTGATTGGCTATGCTTGTAGTTATGAAACTATTCTTAACTATGAACTGTTCAGCCATCCAGCCGGGTGTTTGCTGGGGCAGGCCCTGTGTGGAATGTCTGGGTCTGGGGCATATCTGACGTTTCCTCTGTGGTTTTTGGGGGCTATGGCTCCCTTTCCTTCTTTCTCTCCGGTCCCGGGACTGCGAGCTTGCTGCAGTTCACCAAATAAGGGCATTGGAGGAGGAATTTAGACGGGAGAGCATCTTTCCCTCTTCTCATGGTGAAAATAGTTTGGCTTTAAGAGGCCACTGCTTCAGATAGCACCCTGCTGTCTAATGGGGAAAAAATAGCCAATGTCATCACTGCCTGGACCTTGTTCGTCAACGTGATTCACATGTTTAGGAAAAAGAAAGGTTCGGTTTAACTCCCTTTTTGCTTTCTAATTTTGTACGCACTGGGAGCTGATGACGTACTTTCTTCTGATGTAAATTATCACACTCATAGTTGTGTAAGCATACACACCCCAACCCCAAGACTGACTAAACAGACAGAATAAGCAAAAAAGTATCATCAGTGTCATCTTTCTACAATAAGAATGAGAATTGGTTGTTGTCTAAGCCAAGCTGGTAGTAGCTGTGAGTCAACATAACATTATCAACAACTATGAATCAATCTTACTGAAATACAAGCTTAACTAAACACAAATAACAGGTCAGTTCAAGAGGTCATTTAAAGGAGCAGGACACTGACTTCACAAGGAGTCACTGAAAATAACTTCATGAACCTATGGAAACAAGATAAAAATATCAGGGTGTACAAAGAAATGCTAGAGAGAACTGGAGATTCTGGTAAAGTCTGAGACCTGTCAGAATTTATCTGCAGCTCCATACACACAACAGTAGCAAGATTACAGCTACTGGGGCAAATAAACATGAAAGTTACATTCATGTACACAAACATCCTTCTCCACACGTCAAAGAGCAACCTAATGTAGGGGTGAACATGACATCATCTTGGGACATAGGAACAGGGTGTCCCAGGGTACATCACAAGCCTTTGTCAGACACAGACAGTGGCATTTTGACATTAATTCAACCATCTTTTAGGGAGATTTTGTTATTTACACTAAACATAGTAAGGCTGGTCTCTGTAGAGGCTTAACATGAACATTAACGTGATATATAAAACACATCAGAAATAAACAGCTTACACCTTTCAAAACTATACTGGCAGAGGAACTGATTACTTTGGCTATTTATGCACATTTACAAGTTGTTGTGTGTGAAGACTATAAATATGACGTCAAGTCCATGAACATACAACATGACCATGAATTGTTTTAATCATGGATTCTGTTAGGTTAGGGTTTGGTTAAATATTAGTGCATCTCCACCACATGGCAACGTGCAAATACGAGTGATGGAAAAAATACAGACTGATTGGTCAGACAGAAGCATTACTACTGCAACCAGTCATCGTCTGAACTCCCAAGCTCTCCATAGTTTTTCAGTCTTTTATTTTGCTGCATTAAGTCTTTTCTAAAACAAAATCTGTCTCCTTGCTGCGACAAACATCCACATACAGAGAAACAAGAATGGCATTCTTTCACCATCCTCCATTGTTCCTGTGTGTTGGTAGTTTCATGACAGATTCATGCGGCATTGCTATGGCGACCAACTACACTGGTACTAGGTACCAAAAGTGAGAACCATGACGTTGAGGGAAAACACTAAATCATGACTAGTTGTACTACCAAAAAATAGCTGTCGACCATCTTCAGCTGTCTTCATTCAAACACTTACACCTTGCAGGGGTCTTCCCAATTCTCTTCTCACAATTCCAGTGTAGAATTATCTTGTTGCTTAAATGAATCCAAATATGACCAGAACCATCAACACATTCTTTACAGTATAGACATTTCACTATTCCGAATTAAGACACAATCCTACATTTAACTGACTGTAAAGCCTGAACCTGTTGTTTTCACAACGATTTATGGACCGATGAAACAGATCCTCCATGTACCATCATGTTTTCAGAATTTTGTTTTTGGTTCTTGTCACATCGCCAATAGAAGAATAAAATCAGTCTTGACGGGAAAAAAAATAATTTCACCCCATTTCTGGCACACTTCTTAGAACATACTGAAAATATTATGACTAGTGTGGACCACGGTCACATTCAATTGAAATGTTTTACTCTTAGTCAGCAAAAAAGCATGCATGTTTTTTAGACCGTAAGCGTGAACCCTGCTGTAGTGTTTCGATAGACTATTAAACGCAGAACTGAAAGTATCAATGTGTGAACCTTGATCTGTGATAGACGGGTATCTGTGAAAGAGTGAAAGGGAAGGTCTACAAGACTGCACACAGAGGCACTGCAGCTGTGAGGTAGGCAGAGATAGAGCTGGCAGAGTTGAAGACATTGAGGAAGGGAAAAGCCAAAAGTTTGCTGAAGGAGGACGTGCACAAGGTTGGTGGGACAAAGGAAAATCCAAATAACCGAGAAAGACAGAGATGGGTAATCTACTGAGGCGATCCCTAAAGGAAGAAGCGGAAAGAAGAAGACTCCAATGCCTAAAACCCTGAGTTGTGAGAGGCTTAGCAAGAATGTTCTGTTGATGAATGTCAATACAAGTGAAGATAATAAGATCAATAGGGCAATAAGACATGAGATAAAGGGCTGATATGAATGTAACCCTCGTGTGACCTCAAGCGGATCATATCTGCCCTCCACTGGTAGCTCGAGCTACTGGGTAAACAACGATGAGCTTAATGAGATCAAGACTGTTACTGGTTTGTAATCAGCTGCAAGGTTTAGGAGAGTCCCTATCCTTAGGGTGCAGAGCACAAAGCAGCCATTTCCCTGACCCACTTTTCCTGCCTTGTGGAGGAGATGAAAAGAGCACAGGACAATGAGGCGGATAGTTTTGGAATCACTGTTACAATGAAAGGAAAACACAACTGCACACCAGCCTGGGTGTCACTGGAAACACATTACACAGTGGAAACACACACACGCACTCGTGCAAACGCATCCAAGTTTCCTCCCATTGTCATCACTGGAAACACAAAGAGATTCACCAACTGTGACTTCAAACGCCTGGCATCTACACAGAGGTGTAGTTGTGCCATTTGTTGGGCTCATCTCCTTTCTCCACCGTCTTAATCCTCTGACATGGACACATCTGAAAATCCTGCAGTCCAAACTCTGCTGGTTTCTGGTAGGCTGGCTGGTAGTGTGTGGTCCCCAGTGTTTACGCACAAGCAGTCTAAGATCCAGCCTGATCAGCTGGTATAGGTTTTAATCACCCATGTGTCATTGCCCTGGTGACAAACTACCACTGCAAACATGAGCTTACATTGGACACTAGCCTTTTTTTCTGTCAGTGGTTCTCAGACCCTTTTCACTACACGTCCCTGTGCCCTCCAGGACTCTCTGAAACATATGGCTTTGCATATTGAATCATGATGCAACGAGGGAGAAGACTGTGCAAGAAAATCTAGGTTTATCTCAACAGCTCTATTTACTACTCTGTGAAACTAATGAGCAATTTTTCTGGTGATGCAGCATATTTTCAACACTGCTGACTGTGAAGGCTCATGTTTACATCAGCCTTCCACCAGATAAGCCCTCTGCATTCTCAGGCTGAGTCAAGAACACTCCAATCTTATATTTGGGGACTAGTGCTGCATTAAGCCAGCACAACATGTTTGGAGTAGCTGCACCATATGACTGTAAGCAGGGTTTTTCCTGAATAATTCCGGAATAAAATTTCATTGATATAGTTTCCTAAATTAACGACACATCTCATCATTGTCATGTTTTCAGCTTTACACATTGTAAATACTCTCAAAACTGTTTATGTCAAGTCAATAAATCAAGATCAACTGAATCAGGACCTTCAGAGTTTAAAAGGGACAAGCTGTGTGCCAAAGTAAGTAGGCCGTTAATGTGTTAATAAAGTTATGCCATAAGTAAATATTTGATCTTCTATTGCATTAGGAGCTTTCCTCCATTGTTTTTGGCCGCCACAGTTAAAATTTGAGTTGTACTGCTCTAGGCAGAGTTCTTGTGTCCTGGCATATTGGAGAAAAAATACTCTCAACTTGATTAGTAAACAAAATATTTTGTGTAAGCTTTATACATCATTAACCGTTTGTGCTGCCAGCCCACAAATTCATGACAGCTTGATCCAGTTTTGAAAATGAAGAGCAAATGGCGGCTACAAGACATGCTGTGATGCTCCAGTCTTAAGCTTCAGGCAACTGGACTGGTATAGCAGAGGAGTAGAAGCCTGCTAGCAGAGGACAAGATGTGCTACTTACAGATTCATCCAGGGCAAAGCGCAGACAGCCGTGTTCGTACAGCACAAAGAATCTCCGCTGCCATTTCTGTCAGAGGAAATACAAGAAATATTACAAAGTACCACAGTAGGTGGTTTTATGAATCACAAATAGAGCAACGTGTTGCTCTTTAGAAACAACTTTACAACAGTGTGATTTACTTTTTATTTAAGTAAGAGTTGCATGATGTGTTAATGAAAGGAAAACGAAACATATACTGTAAATGTTAAGTGTACAAACAAACATGCTCATACCCGGGATCTGTGCATAGGATTGTCAAAGTCAGTTCCCTCAGGGGCCAAGCACAGCCATCCACCATAAATAGGTTTAGCCTGTAAACGAGAGAGCGAGGGAGGAAAAAAGAGCAATTTAGGTAATCATTAAAACTGGAACCGAGTGTGAGCTGAGGGGGATGGGATAGGAGAGATGTAAATATGAGAGAGAGCGCCCTTTTGGGGTCCAGATGTTTCCTCTGTTCTCACAGGACATTTGCAGCCACACACAACCAGTTAGTGAGCCTTCTGGTATAATCAGCTTGGTTTGATGACAAGCTTGAGTGCTTTTCTTTCCTGTTTCCCCACAGCAGATGAGACCGGTATGACAAACGTGGACAGACTGACCGACTGGTGGAATGCACGCAACAAAATACTGTACATGTACATCTACAGCTACACCCACATCCACACAAACTCTCAGACTTGTTTGACCACAAACTGCCTCAGTTCAACATGCAAACCTATAAACATGGAGCCTTCAGCTGCAGGTAGGCCCATTAAACCTGCTGCTCTTTGCTCTCAATCAACACTGACAATCTCTGTGCTTAAAATGTGCTCTTAGCACTCACTTCCACAAACCTTAACTAAAATGTTTGTGGCAGAGGTCAAAAACATACGGGTTATTAGTACTGTTCTAATACCAACTCTGCTGCTGCTCCATGCCACAGCTTGTCTGCCAGAAATCTATATGTGCCTGGTTGGAATGCATATAGATGTGCCTACGAAGTTATGGTTTAATGATCTGAATCCATTAAAAAGTTATTACCAAGTAACCAGATAAATCAGTCTGGTAATTTGGCAAAAAACTATAGCAGCTGTTTTCAGAGTTTTTTAAAAGGAGCAACAATGCGGCCCCACATATGCTCACACACAATGGAGCAAACTTCCTCTCCACTGATCCTACTCCACCTCGCCACTCCTCTTCCAATTGGAAGGTGCACTTCTTTTCCCAGAGAGTCTGTCGCCTATAGCCATGCCTACAATAATGCTAATGACGGATAAACATTGTCATCTCTGTGACTATAAATCTTTGTCACAGAAAACATTTTGACTTTACTATGCCATCAAGAGAGCTAGCTCACATAGGTTAACTGTCTGTGAGCCTAACAGGCCACAACAGTAAAACGTGCTCTAGGTCTGAAATGAGTTCCTAGAGAAATTCAAATACAAAAAATAATTGATGTTAATCATTTGCCTCAAAGCTTCATTTAATCCATATTTTAATGTACAGCGCATTATATATGTGAAAACGGCTGCAAGGTCACAAGGCTATGTTCAGACTACAGGCAAATTTGATATTTGAAGGAGTGAGTGTAAGTGTATTTGAGTGTCAACACTATTAATAACTGCTCAAACTGGATTTGTATGTCCAGACATAACTTAGCTTATTTAACCAACTATGCATGGTTTGCTTGATAATGATGTACGCATACCCTTGTATATTACAGATGATGGAAAATTGAGCTGAGCAACGGTGCAGAACTCCTCTGTAGCACAAGAAAAAGTCAGCAACAAAGTAGATTGTTGTATATTGTTGTGCTGTAGTAACAGCCCACAACAACAGAGAAGTTTTGCTTTTAGCCATCTCTGTTAGCAGCATGGAAATTAAGGCCTAAGGACCTCTCTAAAGGCAGCGGCTAATGTTTATGTTCATGGGTTCACCATCAGGAGAACACAAAAAATGCAAAAAAAAATGAAGCCACTACTCTCCATTGCTGTCTACAATTTGCTTTGTAGTAACTGGAAGAACATTCTGTGGCAGAACTTTGTGGCTTGAATGTGTGTTTTTCCCTACACACAAATAGTTGATACTGGATCTTTTTCCACAATAAATAAGTCAATAACCGTAGCTTTTTGTGTCTGTGTCTTTTTGTTTGAGTTCATTTTATCTAGTTTTAAAACTTAGTGAAAAAACTTAGGTCAATATGTGTAGAATAGAGAAAATCTACAGGGTTTACAAGCTTTCAAGCAACAGTGTATTTGTGACACCTTCAGACTTTAACAAAACAGTATTTTTGTCAGGGTCCTGTGTGTGGGGTGACAGATCTGTGTCATCATTTATCTACTGTTTCAATTCATTGTTCTGTTGCCACACAACTCCAATACAATAAACTGCGATCATAACCACTATCTAACAATGGTTTCAAGTACTTCTGCGGCAAAGCTGCAATCAGCTCTACAATCCAGTCAGCACTTGACAGCGTAAACATAATTATATAATTCATTACACTACACTGTGTGATGGGTTGTAGTGTCAAAACGAGTTTTTGTGGATACACATGACAGAAAGTTGGCTTTGTTTCCTTGCTCCTACACAGTCAGCCTTTGGTATTAATATGTCACTGTCTGCAAAACACTATTTATTCATGTCTGAACTACAATACGAGAACAGTGCATTAAGTTCATTTTTTAAAGAGCACTAGCTTAATGTGGAGCAAAAGGCCAAAACTTATTTTCTGATTTTGTTTGCATTAGGGGGGACATGGTCGTACTTCTAATGGTGTCTCAGAAGAGTAGCTCTGTTCTAGCTGAGGTGCTGTTTTTTACTGACTGGGCTTGTAGGTGACAAAAACAAATACAGCTGGATGTGACACCCAGCCCCCATGTGAAAGTTATTTAACAAGTGATTAAACTAAATAAGAAAGGCCTTCCCACAGAAACTGTAATTACTGGCGCAGAGTTATGGATATACAGTAAGCTTATATTAGTCTATCTAGCCTGAAGCAATGGCGCCTATCCTAGAGTAATGAAAACAATTTCAAAAACAGCCTGTAGTCTGTAACTGCAATGGAACATTTGGAACGTGTTAAAGCTATAGGCTCTGTAAAGTTTAACTCCTCTCCATATCCGCTGGTCAGAACCTCACAAAGTGGGATGTTAAGCAGCAGCCCTCTGGGAACCTCTCCTCTCATTTCCCAACCCCGCACATCCTTTCTCACTATGTGACTCCTGCTCCCACTCCTCAAAGTCTCATCACTACCCTGCCTGTCTTTCTCGAGCTCTCCCACATGCATATAAACCTCAGCCTGCCTGGATCCTCCATCACTGTCCTGCCTCCCACCACTACCACCACCTCTCCTAGATGAAGTGTGATTGTCTTTTTCTCCAGCAGGGAGAGAGCACCAAGCCCAACGAACAACTTAACTCTCAAGGGACTAGCAATTCATACAGCCGATTGAAAACCGTGACAACAGAGCTGGAACTCACAGGGAAATGAAAACTCCTTTTGGAGCATGATGAGTAAAATAAAAGAATTTACAGAGGCTTGGGTTGCAGCCCCTCCCCCAGCTCACCTTTTATCCTAGCAGTGTTGAACAAAGAAATTGTTTATATTGGATACTGTTCTTCCAATATTCAGATCTGTTCCCTTTGTATGACTTTTCCATTAGATGGCCGTCTGTTTTAAAGTTGTACTTGAGAGCTGAAGCTCCATTCCAGTTCCAGTAACTTGCATTTAACATTACACAGATTTACCAGAACCAGCTTTTCACTGGGTTATTGAGTTTATCTCCTCTGAGTTGGCTTGCATCACTCTGTTAACACTTGGAACGTTTTGCAAAGCTTAGCCCTCACCTGTTACATAATACAGCTTTAGGCTGGTAATGACCTGATGCATAGCACTAACTAGCTTGAGGACTGCTCATATTGAATCTCTATAAAACCTGCATGTGCAGCACTGCTCCTTTGCATATGCTTAGATAGGTGACAGACTGAAAATGGTTTGAAAAGAAGCCTGTGGCTGATTGAGACAACGAATGACTGGAGCATAAAGTCTCTCTTGCTGCTTAGGTTGGTGGTTTTCATAAAGGTTTCTGGACAGAGTGCAGACAAGGTCAGAGGAAGATTAGAGGAAGTGATGTAACCATGGTGCTTTCTATCCTGACTAAAGAGTCTCGCATTTAAAGGGTTAACCTGCAATAAACTCACTTCAGCAAGAGCTACAAAAGAAAAAACAGAAAGCAAGCATATGCCCCCACACACTCGCAGAGCAGAGGAGGATGCTGACGTTGCCGTTTGGCTCTTAAGCTGTGTTCAAGGGCCCATCTGAGCCTCATCGTCTGGGATCAATTACAGGACACAACAGAGACTAAACTAATGATCTGAGAAGGAGAAAGTGTAACTCAGAAAACATGTTTTTGATATGATCCCCACAGCTGCCAGGAGCTTCACTTCCATCTTTGTTGCCCTTCACTGGTGTTAACCTCCGCACAGTGACCAGTGCTCTGGCTGGGGCACACAGTAAAGCAAACAACTGCAGATAAACAACAGCTGTCGGCCACTCAATGAATTTCTGAGATCAAACTAAGAAGCAAATGTAGACACATCCATTTAAAAGAATCCACAGGAATTCACTTTTACCGTCTGAATCAGTGAAAGGGTGGGAAAGGAGTATATGTATTTCATGAAGAATAAACCATAGGTGGCTTGTGTGTCAGCCAAAGTAAACACCCAACTTTTCATACTTTAAGACTGACTCTCCCACATACTGATTTGTCTGTCTGTCTGCCTGTCTGTCTGTCTCTCTCTCTGGACATCCTGCTGGTCATTGCAGCTCAACTCTGATGTCTATTCAACTATGTGGGATTAAACTAAAATATAAAAGAGGAACATTACAGATATAGCAAGGCAATTCAAGGACCTGTCTGTCATCCAAACTTACATTCTCATGGACTTGACAAGCTGGTTACAAAGATCCCAACCTATAATCATTTCTGACTTTTCTAACTCTGGCAGCAACAACATTTCTAGTAAAGGATTATACAGTTTTATAGTTGTATAGTTTTATAGTGGATTAATAGGCCTTTCATTTCTAATAGGTGCTGGGCTGTCCTAATGTTAAAGAATGTATTATTACTTTTTTAAAAATTGCTTACCTGGGTCAAATCCTGATCCGTCAACAAATGCAGCTCCCGTGGTTTGAAGCAGTTCTGACATTTACTTTTATTAAAGAAGTTCGCCTGAAATTTCCTGCAGGGGTTTTCTTTTGCGGCAGACATTATATTTCTGCACTGATGTTAAACCTGTGGAGTAACTGGGTGATTTCTTTCTTAATCAACAGCGAAGCAGTGCGTTAATGATCCCGCTGTTTTCTTTTGCGTCTCTTCTATCCCAACTTCGAAAAAGCTCCAGCTCCGAAATGCATTTTTCAAGTAAAAAGACCAAACATGAGCTGAACTGTTCGGGTACAAAGTTCAAATGAAGCCCTTCGCTTGTTCGCTTAGTTGCATCCAATTGCTTCTTCCCAATAAATAATTAGCTGCCATCAAGCCAGCTTTCTCATCACTCGGTCAGTGATGAATGCTTTTCAGTCAGTGGCCTGCAACCACAAAGCGGAGTGGAGAGAAAGGTGGCTAATATCCTGTTAGCTTGCCAGTGGATTTCCCAGTCAATAACGTGATGGCGTAAGCCACAAAAACAACATTTGCACACAGTTATCGCCCTCAAGCTCCGAGGCGATGATGTCTAAGCAACAACACACTCCCATGTGAGGGACCCAACCCTAAAGAAAGCTTGCAGTCAGACAGCACTGCTACTCAATTCGCAGCAGTCAATCCATGCGAAGTTCATCCAGTGCTCCTGTGCTAGGCTACAGTTAGCCCAGTTAGCTAGACAGCAGATAGGCTAGCTTCTGAAATCCTCTCCTGGTTTGCGTTTCCAACTTGACTTTTAAGGAAAGAACGGGACAAAAAAATAAACGGTTCCCGTGCTTTTCTCCCAGGTGGTGACGCTGCATGCAAAGAAAAAACCCCGTGGCCAGTCACAGATGGCAAAACAAGTATTTAGGGCTTGGTTCCATAACTAGCCTGGTTAGCAGCAATAGGTTTATTTTCTTCTCTCCCAACGGAGCGAGGGGAGAGCAAACACTAGCGGCTGGAATTCTGTGAGTTCTCGCGATAGCTGCACACTGTCGCCGCCTACGGAGAATACACAGCTACAGACGGTTTTAATGCACAAAAGGACAGTCTTTCATACATTTCTCACTGCGTTTTTGATTTTAATTCATGGCACATAAATGAAAATAGTAGCAGAAAACTATAAAAAAATATTGAATATTTTAACTTCTTAAGGGTTACTTAATAGAAACAGTTCACCACATGCAAATCATTGCCAGTAAAATCCTCCCTGTTCTCTGTTTTCTGTAATTTATTAACAAGAATATAATCTATTATTACAACATACGTTACAAATAGTACTAAGAAAATCACTTTTAAACATCATTACAATGTTTTCTGGCCTTAACACGTAATACTCTCAGTCCATCCATGTTGGCAACAAGGGAACATGTCTCAGATTCTATGCTCCACATATGTGTGTATTAATGGCTGACTTAAGCAGAGACTATTATAAGCAGCAGGTTCCAGTGGACAGCAGTGGGACAGACACACACACACTGGCAGATAGAGGAACAGAGCTGTCTGAATGGACGAGGGACACGGAGGGAGGAGAGGAGCTTCTAACTAAACCCGGGAAAAAAAAAGCAACAGCCAGTCCTGCTGAAGGATTAGCTCCTTGTCTGTGCTGTAAGTGAACCAAGAATAACACAGATTACAGGTGCGTGTGTGTGTGTGTGTGTGTCTGTTGTGTGGTTGCTATAGATGTGCGCTCACAAGCTGACTAACCCACTGGGATCCATTCAGGTGTCAGTCCAAACACAGGCCTGAGCCAAGAGCTAAATCATAAATACTGGTTTGAATGTGGAATAGGGGCTATGTTAACGCTTTGCCAAGTAAAGTAGGACAAATAAGGTCATTCATTGCTTATAAGTGTGAGCCTATACCCACTTACCCCCCCTTGGGGTATCCTATGACAATATCCTGGAGATGATTCTGTGGCGGCTGCTTGGCCAGAATATATTTAGATGTTCTGCTCAAACTTACTTTACAGGGCAAGTATGACCACCAAATACAAAGTTATACATCAGGAGGCTGTAGAGCAAAAAACTATCATTTGTCATATATATATATGTACATCTATTGTTATGCAAGCATTTAGGATAGCAACTTATAGTAGGAGAGGAATAGTTTATTGGCTTTTGGATGTTATAATGTATATTTTAAAGCAATAGTTTGACATGTTTGCAAATAAGCTTATTTAGCTAGCTAGGAGTTAAGAAAAACGATACAACTATTATATTAGTAGGCCTGCAGTATAAGGACTCTGCAGCCAGCTAGCATAGCCTAGCATTAAGTCTGGGTTAACTGCAGTGGTTGACAACACTAGATAAAGTCATGCTAGTTATTTCAGCTGTTATATTTTTCTCTTACTAAATAAAATAACACATAACTGAGCTTCAACCCTGCTCATATATTAAGACAGATTTTGTCAGCTTTGGATACAGCCAAGTTGTCTAGTTTGTGTTGTTTTTCAGTGTTTATGCTAAGTTATGCTAACATGACTAGCTTCATGTTTTCGTCGCACAGATGTGAGCGTGGCATCAAACTACTCAACTGACGCTTGAGAAGCAAATATATGTAAAACTAAAGCTTTAAAATGTAAATTCATTTTGCACTGTTAGTTAAATGTCAGAAAATGCTGATAACCATTAAATTTACAAAGCACTAGTGACTTCTGCTGTTTTCTCAACCTACACTGAATCCTGATAAAACTCATCAGCTGGATTTTCAGCTTGTCTGTTAGCTTGGATGTTTTCTGCATTTACCTTCAACGTTATGTTCTTGACACCTTATTTACTTAGACCAGAAATGAACCACATGTGATCTGACCCCTAACCCTTCCTAACATGGACTCTCTGCTTTCACCTCTACAGAACATGGCCCTGCCCTCTGTGATGGTGTTGCCCATGCTGATAGTCGTGGCAGCAGGCGTATACTACATCTACAATGAGGTCATGCACTTCATGTCCAAGTCCTTAGTACGAAACAAAGTGGTGGTGATCACGGACGCTGGCTCTAGAGTGGGAACTGGTAAATGATCCCACCTGTTTTTTTTAAATATTTAACCTCACTTACATTATTCATGTAGGTTTTGTTTTAGTTGCCTGTCTGTCAGCAGAAATGTCTCAAAAGCAGATTCCATGAAAATTCACCAGACCTATGAGCCTCGGGAGCTTGGGACCAATTGATTTCGGTGCTATTCAGATCTTGGATATGTGTAACTTACATTAAATAACAGATGATTCAAGTTTTTGGATACTTATTTGAGCTACATAATTAAAGCAATAGTTTACATTTTGGGTTATGATGTTCTTTGCTCTACCGCTAAGAGAGCAGATGATTAATAGCACTCAGCTGTCTTTAGATGATGCTACAGTAAGGCCTGTTAGCATTACGTTATCGTAGCAGACATAACAGCTGACTTGGCTATGTTCTAATTATTATAATTCTAATTATTAATACATGATGTGTTATTGAGCTTCAGAAGTGCTAGCACCATACGCTGAGCCAGGCTAGCTGTTTCCTGCTCAGACTAGAAATGGAGAGAAAATACAGTAGCTAGCCTGGTTACAGTACACGGAAAAAGAAAAAATAAGCTTACTAGCTCCTGTAATGCACATTCAAAAACAAACACAAACATTTTGAATTCAAAAACTTTTTCTATTCATAGTATTACAGGTAATTATACATCTTTGTGCTATTCAAAGCTAAACTTAGCTAATCTAATTGATGGCTGTAGCTCCATACAGCTTCAATAATAAACAATCAAAATCATCATTACATGATTATTATAGATATTCTAGGTATTCTAGCGTTATTGTTTCCTCTCTTTTGGTCAGAGTGTGCCCAGCTCTTCCATAAGGGTGGTGCCAGACTGATTTTGTGTGGGACTAGCTGGGATAAGCTGGAGTCATTGTATGACAGTCTGACTAATGATGCTGACCCCAGAGAGGTGAGGAAATTATATAAATAAAAGTGGTGCATGCTGCTATTACTTTTGTCATAAAAATGCCAGACTGAGTCCAAACTGATACCATTACTCTTACTTGTGGTGCTGATGAGTCATAGTTTTGGAAAGCTACCCAGCAGGGAAACAAATCTTTCACCATGGTTGCTCCAGTAAACACTATCTCATGTCTAATAATACATGCTGGAAAGTCTACAGTGACAGTTGTTATCTGAGAGCAAAGCCTTCATCATACCACAAAAATCCCTTAAATAGCCAATAGGAAATAAAGTGGGTTTAAAGATGAAGTATGGCAGGTCTTTGATTTCCTGATAATCCTCTGCTCTGTACAATACATTTTCATACTACAATGCCATTTTTCTTATTATTACTACTTACTATCTAGTAATATCTCATAACATAACAACCTGAAGCAGGGAGAGCAGGCCGGTTCTGTCCAAACGTAATAAACGTAATATATATAATTGAATATTCAGTTTTGTGTTCCTTGGTCTACCAGCATCATACTTGAAGAACAGTACATAGTAAAGTAATACAATTTATTGTCTTCCTAGACATTTGCCCCAAAGCTAGTGATCCTGGACTTCAGTGACATGGACAGCATGGAGGACGTGGTGGCTGAGGTGTTGGAGTGTTACGGCTATGTGGACGTGCTAATCTGTAATAGCAGCGTGAA
The DNA here is from genome assembly GCA_900302695.1 of Helostoma temminkii. Lineage (NCBI taxonomy): Eukaryota > Metazoa > Chordata > Actinopteri > Anabantiformes > Helostomatidae > Helostoma > Helostoma temminkii. Next base: position 49,559 of record OMLM01006707.1, on the reverse strand, counting down.
ACTGAAAGCCCCTGTGCAGAGTGTCTCGCTGGAACTGGACAGGAACATTATGGATGTGAACTACTTTGGGCCCAGCACCCTGGCTAAAGGTGAGCCTGACAAATTCACCACCGCACAGTCTACCAGCACTATCTGTACTACTCTTTTCCTTATCTAAATGCTGATGTGTCTGTGTGTGGCAGGTCTTCTTCCACCAATGATTTCAAGAAGATCAGGACACATTGTATTGATTAACAGCATTCAGGGCAGACTGGCTATCCCATTCAGGAGTTCATGTGAGTAGCCAGCTAAAGTCTCTGTGAGTTTATCAACCACATTGTTATGACAAACATTGCATGTTCTTCTGTACTATTTAGCTACTACACATGGGGCTAAAAACTTCACTCCAGTACCGTTACTTACTTACTAGTGTACTGTAGTATTTTGACCCATAGTTTTTACTTTAAAAGAACTTATAAAGAATGAGTATAATTAAAAGTAAAAATAGTGATCTGTGATGTTAGTTTTTGTTGAAACTGTATTTGGGAATAAAAAATTGATGAAAATAAAAATCACACAGTTATTAATTAGCATGCTCATTGCTAACAGGTGAGGACATGATGATTAGTCATGGCTCATCACTTTGTGTCAAACTTTTTAGTTCTTTCATCTACAGTTCATTACATTGTGAAAAGATTTAGTAATTCTGGGGAAATCTTAGTGTGTAAAGGTCAGCGGGAGAAACCACTGATGAATAGACGTGACCTTCTGGCCCTCAGGCGGCACTGCATGAGAAACTGTCACGCTACTGCAATGAATATAGCTCATCAATACATGGGAGTGCTTTGGAAAACTGTTGCCACTTAACAGAGTCCCCTGCAGTCTCCAGAGAAAGCGATGCTTTGAATCTGTGCACAAATACTACTGAGTTCTCTGGACGTGAACACGTGTCAGATGGACAGTGGACACATGTTCTGTGTTCAGCTTGTTTTCTCAGCAGACGCCTGTTCACTGAAAAGTTGCAAAAATGTGATTAAATGCCATTATTATGTCAGTATTTTCATACACTAATAAACGGGTTTGGATGAATTTCTGAGACAGTGCAATTAAATACTAAGTGCACATAGATGTCGACTTGTTTGACATGTCTGTCACCAGAAGTGGTGTTTGTGGTGAGTTCTGACATCTGACGTGAACAAAAACAGAAGCACACTCCCCTACAG
>OMLM01006707.1:31676-48286 GCA_900302695.1 Helostoma temminkii | reverse complement strand
CTGTCTATCTGAAGCTCACATCTTGGGATGACCTAACACAGATAGGAGACATATTCACAGTTTTCTTTAGCACTAATGCTGGATATTGAAAGAAATGAAACACTTAACAGTCTGGTGTTTAAACATATGGTTTTGCACTCACCATGTAGGAGGGCCTCCAGTCACACAACAGAAAACAATTAAAACAAAATGTGTGGAATGAGTCACACCTCTTTTGTGTTTGAGCACATGAATCATTACGTGTGTGTGTGTGTGTGTGTGTGTGTCGGCACCTGTCAGATGCAGCATCAAAGCATGCGGCGCAGGCATTCTTTGACTGCCTGCGGGCTGAAGTGGAGGAGTATGGGATTATTGTCAGTACCATCACTCATACTTTCATCAATGCTTCTGATCCACTGCCTGTTGAGGAGCCCACCTCCAAACCCAACACTCTGGCTGCATGTGAGTAAAACAACTGGTGTGGAAGTGACTTAAAGAGTTAAAGAGCTTTAGATTATGGGGAAAAGACAGGAAGTGTAAATGTTTCTTTTAGCTGATGATGGGTTGTTTGGCTTTGGAGTAGAGGAAATAGTTATCTAAAGCTATTTACAATGTTTGGAATATCCCTTTTTTTGAAGTTCATAGACAGATAGATCTATATTTATCTTTTCCTCCACAGTTATCGCCAGCCAGCTGACCCATGGTGTGCGCCCGTCAGTCCTGGCTGATGAGATTATGCAAACGGTGAACAGGAAGCGGAAGGAAGTCGTGCTGGCCCACCCCATCCCCAGGGTGGCCCTCTACCTCCGCTCCCTCATCCCCCCCTTCCTCTTTGCTGTGCTGTCTGCTGGAGTGAAGGACTCAGTGTTGGCTGCTCAGATGCAGTAGGAGAAAGGCAGGAATGGAAAACAGAGATGTGAATAAAGCATGGAGCGAATTAATATGCCACATATGTCTAACTGAATGCGAATGACGTGAAGCGATGAGTGGGCAGCTGCCTTGGGGCCCCAGACCCTTAGGGGGTATAATACGATAATTAATTTATGGTAATTTAATTAATAATCAAAATGTAATAATTATGGATTAATAAGTGGTTAAAAAAACCCACTATTGTAGATTGTTAGGTAATGATGAGGGTCCTCTTCTTGCAGTAACTCTCAGTTTGGCCGTTTGAGGGCAGTAGAAACACACTGTAAGAAGAACACTTACCTTATGAGGCTAATTTAGCTACTGCGTTAAGGAGCAACATCATGTGGAATCGAATTTTGTTCCATCTGAAGAATTCAGTGGCAAGAAGAAGTTTATGAGTCTTATGGAATTACCTGCTTTTCTGCATTCATTTGTACATACAATACATACAGTGAGAGCTAAGTCAAATAACTATGGACGAGTGCAGCTGTGGGAAACTGCATAATTTACCTAATAAAGTGGCCATTGATTGCATGTTCCAATAAAACAATAACATTAATAAATAAATAAAGATGGCATGAAACATCAAAACAGTGTCTGAATTATCAAGTATAATCACATAACTCATAATTATATTACCATGACACCGGTACTATGATGACACTGGGCCGTTGTGTACTATTTATGTTGCTTTCTTTCTTTTTCAAGGCATTCTACATTGTTGTACTGGCTGTGATTAATGTTTGTGCCTCTCATATTCATAATGACATGCTTTTCTCCTTAGATAGTTCTCTGATTTTCATGTTGATTTGTTGATTTGACTCTAAAACCAAGAGTAGTTATTAAGAGCTGTTTATACTACTTTAATAAAGCAAAGAAGTGCCAAAATTACTAATTATTATATTTAAACAGTTGTCTATTGAAATATATGTGGTTTGAAATGTCCAGCAGGTCATTCAAGTTATACAGCTATCAAAAATATATTTTGTGTTATTTAATATTCAACATTAGAGGGTTCCTCTGGTTTACTTTTTCCGACAATTCCTGACCATAGAAGGTAATATGGAAGATCTAAATTTGAACATGTTGGCAATGGTGAATAAACAAGATAGGAATAAACATCAACTTAAAAACAGTAATTGAAACTTCGGTGTTCCTTCAGTAGGATTATATTTAAGCAAAGTGGTTGAGGTACTCAGCTGCAAATAAAATTCTAAACTGTGGCATTTCTTTGCTTCCATATTCTTCTACTACACAACAGTTATAGCTACAGTTAGTTACTTAGCAGATTACTGTTCTACATACAAAACATGCAATGGTTCAGTCAAAGTGGCAAAAAACATGACATTAAAGGTAATTATATGTATTCAACATATTTGGTTTTGACCAAATTTGTGTATTTTTGCAAACTTGACTAAAGTCTTGAATGTCTCTTCTTGTATATCCTCTAGGTGGCAGCAACAGTGTGTTAGTGACACTGTTTGGCTTGTAAAGATGATTAGTTTGGCTTTTCCAGACCATGTATCTCCTAAATAATCAGTTATAAAGCATACGGTCAGTGGACACGAAATGATAAACTCTGACCAGGTTTTTTCACTACACCTTTCAAATGTTGTAACACTTATTTTACTTTAGCATTGTAATATATACTGTATATATATATATATATTGTTCTTGAAATAAATAATTTCACCGCAACAAATTCAGACCATAAAGACACAATACAACCAATTAAATGTCACTCACAGATTTATTGCATTCATCAGTTCAGGGCTGCAGGAGCAAAGCCTCGGCCTGATGTTGTCCTGTGAGGATTACATTGCTGGGATCAATGCTCCAAACGTGATGTATATGCTGTTTAGTGATTGCTCCATGTATCTGAAGCACCAACAGAGGCCTCACACATCCAAATCAATGAGATGTTTGCTCCTTGTGTAAAGTAACACATTTGCCACATCCCGCTAACACCAGGTGAAAAGGCCATGAACAGGGTGTCTATCACAGTGCTGACGGATAAAACCAGGCCGGCAGACATAATTACACATGTATGGTCAATGTAGAGACATTAATTAACCTAACTGCATGTCTTTAAACTGTGGAGGGAAACCAGAGAGCTCAGTTCAAACCACACTGTCAAAGTGAGTATATGCAAACTCCAGCCGTTTTGCTGTGTGGTTTCTGTGATGTAAATGAGGCTTGTCCACACAGTGTGTGTGCATGTGTGACTCTCTCTCTCTCTCTCTCTCTCTGTGTGTGTGAGGGAGAGACTACTGGCGTCAAGTCCAGCTGGTATGCGTGCAAGGCTGTCCTCCAGGTCACTCTCCTCTGGGGAGTTCAACGTCTTTTGTCCCCAGGGCCTGCAGACAGGAATGCGCCTCTAATGTTCACATGAATAAATGCAGTTCTGTGACATTTCCACATGTCAAACAGGAAGGATTTCTTTAGAGCACTCAGCTGGACTGTCCAAATTGGCATTTTGATCAGACACATTTACATATGTCACACAGAACTGCCACATCGTGTAGGTTTGGCTGCGTACGACGGAGGTCAGCCCGCATATGAATAATAGTTTCACAAGCATTTCCAGGGAATATCACAAGCATGTCATATTATAGCAGCCATGAAAGTCAGATTTATTTCTGCTTAAAGGTAAATCAAATAGAAATGCATCGTGGCGTAATATCTGAATGATCTAAGCCTAATAGTTTCTCTCAATCATCTGTCTGGGCTTTCTGGTGAGCGCCAGCTTGATAAGGCCCAAACACGACCAGGATGATTGCCCTGGAGCGACGTTCAGAGTGATGCACTCTGAATGCAAGGCATGACTTATATATGAGAATCACCTCACAGGGACGTCTGCTGCTCAGAAATGGTCTTTCCATGAGTGAGGTGATCACCCTTATCAATTTTTAAAGCCCAAGTTATTGACACTAACCTGACTTATGGAGGTTATGCAGAGGCCATGGTAATGATTCCCTAAGCTTTCACATACAACACCACAGGGGCCAGCTCTTAGTTTAAAATATCGCTTGATAGCAGACGTCGTTGCTCCAATGAGTATTACACCCATGTCTCCACAGTGGGGTTCTCTTTGTCCGTCTCTTGTTGCTCTGAATGCTTGGATTCTGCCCTGGGGTGTCACCATAGACATAGAAATAAGTGAGTCTATCCAGTACACATAGTCAGCAATGATATATCAACCAGCACACAACTGGCTCATGCTGGATTTTTATTACATATTGAGTGGTGACCACTATGAGATGCCTCCTGACAGCTACACCAACTGCGTCTGGAAAAACACTTGAAATTCTATTTTATATATTTGAGGTTTAACTCAGGTTTAGTGATGCATTGGAAAATATATTGTTCTTGTTAACATGGCTGACCGGAGGCATGAATAAATGAATTGCTGGTTTAGCCTCCGCTGCATCAGGGATCATCCAGAAAAGCTTTTTACACATACATTTCTCCATTTTTTATTTAATTTCATTGAGTCATTTCACTGATTTGTGCTGATAAAAAATATGTAAGAATTTATATTTCCTAGTAATCAAAGCATCAAACATTGCAAAAGCAATACTGTAATAATTTCTTCCATCCATTTCTTCTTTTCATGTTAACATTCATGTTTATTTACTGTTTTATTGTTGCTGTTTTTATTTTATCTTTACAGAATAAAAAATACTATATACAGTTTTGTTTATTTGACATTACACTTATTATTGTTTTAATGTTATGGTCTTGTGCTTCTACCATGTGTGACACTGTACCATGCTCTAGTATTAGTCATTACCAAATTCTAATAATAAATAAGAGTAAAACGTGTTATATTCTCTGACTGGTCAGAGGCAGGCATCCCCTGAAACTGTACCTCTTTTGGCATCAGGCTCAAAATGGCGGCTGCTGTCCTGTATGATACGACAAAATGACGGCTGGTCAAAACTGCAAACAAAGCACTTTGGTTTGGATTAGGCACAAAGACATTTGAGACATTTAGCACTACTAAAAATGAAAACCTGTTTCTTGCTTCAGCAACAGACAGTCTTTTTATACTGGGTTGAAATCCTAGTCTCCTGTGGGACAGTCCTGTGTTTTGCTTTTCCTGTGACAGGACGTAGTTGGGGTGACAACCACCTCCTGACTAGTTGGCCCTGTAACATTCAGCCACAAGGTCGTTCAGTCACACAAAATGTCCTACTTTGCTTCATTCTTTATATCCTTATTCCATTTGCACCAGGCAACAGTTTTTATTGTAAAGGTTTTGATAAAACCCACTGTACGCCGTCTGTCCAGTGTCAGATCTCAGGCAGATAAAGTTAGAGACTAGCTCACAAACATACTGGAACATTTAGCAGCTGTGCTTTCATAAGGCTAAAAAAGATGCTCGCCAACAGTGGCTGAACATGCCTCAATTCGTTATTCCAAAATTAGCTATTTAGTGAAAGTTATATTGAGACTTTAAGAACTCCAACATTTAAATCAAACATACGTAACACTCCATATACTTAGTATAAATATACAGACACTGAAATGTTTAGTTAGTTGTTTTTATCAGCTACAGTTTATCAGTTCATATAGCAATTTGACTATATCTGTTCATACTGTTCATCATAAAGCTCAAATGTAGCTTTATGATGACAGAGACACATATGCCACCACAACGTTATTGTCAAATATTACATATACATATATATTACAATATTACAAAACCTGCACTGCATACACACATGGAAGTGTTTGGACTGACTGAGCGCACTGTACTGGATCCAACTAATCTTTCAAGGTATAATCTTGGCATCACGTCATCTTGAGAAGAGATTTTTTTAGTCAGAGACATCTTCCTAATCCCCCAGTCTTGTTTGGTTTAAAGATTACACATATTTAATCTTAGAGGGAAAGTTTGCCTTAATCCCAGTGTTCACTGCTTCTCATATCCCTTTACTTCAGAAACTCTTCTCACAGACACACAATGTTCTCCTACAGAGACTGCCAGTGACAGATTAGAGACTTTTTAATGTTTAATCCCTCAATTTTCCTGCTTTTGGACAGAAAAGCATCATAATGTTTTACATGACCATGAAATCAAGCAAGACCATAGATATAATTATGCTACCAGCGGATGTCAAAGGGAGATTTAAATCAGCGCAAACTACTGGGAATAAGCATTAAAGGCAGGCCAAATCCTTTGTGCGCAAATGCAACAAAGACCAGACTGAAACACAAATCCTGCATCTTTGTTCTGAAAATAGATTTTGGATTTATTTGATAAGTGCTGAGATAAGCGTTTCATTTTGGAGTTTGATTTTTGACTTCTGGTGACAGCTCTTTGTTAGACTGTCTGCATGCAGTGTCTCCAAGCACTTATTGATCAGTCCGAGTCTAACTGGAGATGTTAATAAAGTTTGACTCTCCATATTGACTGCCTGCCTATTATCAGTCAGTGTATTGGGTGGTAACTCAATGTTCAATGTCAGACGCTGGCCTCGTGTTGGGTTTTATTGCTGTCCTGGTAAATAACCAAGTCCAATTAGGTTACTTTATTACTTTTCTTATTGAGAAAGATCTCTGTAATTTAGCCACATTATACAAAATATATAATCTATAACCTGACAATACTAATACTTAAATTTATCAGACTGCAAATTAGTGTTAGAAAAGTAATACTGAAATTTAAAAATTGCATATTTCTATCCGCTTTCTTTACAGTTCTTAGGGGCCGACTCACTGAAATAAGCAGCTGGCGGCGGCAGTTAGTCAAATGCCATAAATTTAACCCTTGCAGACATTTTTACTTTTTCAAATGTTTTTTCTTTGCTTGTGTTATTGTTAAACAGGGAACCGTGTGCTCCCCAGAAACAGAGGAAGCTTTGAGTTTGAGTTTGAACTTTCTACGAATGTCACATGACATCCTTGATTGGTTATAAAGTCATGCTTGTTACGTGATAAATGTATTAAGTTAAGGAAGCAATTATTTTTAACATTAAAAAGAAGCATTTCTTCTAAGCCTGTTTATTTGGTATATAAACCTAACCAAGATATCTTAATGCCTAATCCCAACCAAATTGCTTTAAGACCATTTTGGGTCCTGACGTCAAAAGCAGTGCAATTTCAAGACACACCTGCCTCCGTATGTGAGGCACTCTTACAACAGCCACTACAACAGTCTCTCTGGCCGTGTAGGCCAAACAGCCTACATGGGCTTTAAAGTTGGAAGACTTGTTGTAACATTTCTTTCCTGCATTTTCCACATTGCTGCTAATAACATAGTTTTGTCTGACACTCCCTAGTTTGCAATGCTGTCTTTTATTTAAAGAATATTTTTTAAGAAACACCTTGTTGTTGAAGATCTCTGACTAGATACTTGAATTGTTTGAGGAAACAACCTCATTGGCCAACCCCAACCATCTGTTGGGGTTGGCCAAGGTTCTTAAGGTTCATCTTCTAACAAAATGTATTCTGAATGCATAAGCAAAGCATTCTATGAAAATGAAAAATGTATATTTTCTGGTTAACACTAATGGCAGATTGTCATTGTCATGCAGACTAGCAACAAAAGACAAGCCTTTCTATATTTAAAAATAATGACAGTCATATGTTCTCTGTTAGGGCATGTGTGGGAATTTTACAATTGGGCAACCAGAGTGAGACACATGCTCAAAGAAGGACGGCATATCTTCAAATGTCTTACTGTGTTAGTTGCAGTGAAATAAACAATTTTGTATTGATGGTAATTCAAGACTTTGTTTATTGGGGATGTATCTCCACATTTAGCTTAGTATCATCCCAAATATGCTGTAAGTGTTTTAGTGTGTGTTTTAGTTTAAATTCAGAATTCAGGAAACAGCCACTATTGCTTCAGCTTTCTGTCAACTTTTTTTGATGAAAAGTGCTGGTCAGCATCAAACATCAGAGTGGAAAATGTCCATGACACTGTCCACTTAACTTAATAGATGCAGTCCTTGTAAACTGTTACTACATTTCAGTGTGACAAAATATATTAAAACAACTTAAATTTAAATAATGAATTATTATTACTTAATTAATTAATATAATTAATATTAATTTATTATTATATATAGTAGCATGTTTATATATATTTGAAATTAAATTTGTTCAGTTTCTTCTGTTGTTCTACATTTTGGTATTATCACAAACCAAGTACCTGCCAGCTTGTTACACTGACACCAGAAATGGTCGCTCAGATACAGTTTGGGAATCATCAGTGTTTATATACTCCCAGCTGCTTCTCACACTGGCAGAACACACTGTGTGATTGTCTTCACAGGTTAGTAAAATGATCTTTATGGGTAAAATCAGCATTATGTAATTTTATGAGCATATGGCAACAATAAAAAATTGTTCTAATTTATTTGTTTTCTTGTAGTTTTTAACATTATTTCACACTGAAATATCAGTAAAGTAAACAGTGAAACCCTATAGCAGTGACTTCACCAGCAAAGATTCAAAGTAGTTCAGATCAAATATGACACTTTGTTTGTGCACAGATTTCAACAAAACTGAGGAATAATACAAATGGTGACAGTCTGCAACATGACACCAGTGTTAGTGCGCCCCGACCAACTTGCTGAGCTTCAGCGTGTTGGATTCTGACGAGCCGTCCCTCTTTGTGCATATTATATAAGAGCTATGGGAATCGAAATGCAGCAATATTGACACTGTGCAATTAGAGTGGGGTCATTAGGCCGACTGCTGTTTTAGAGGAAGAAAAGCGGGAGTTGCATCATTGGAATCCTGCCTGGCTGGTAGATAGAGAGACACACGAGCAAATAATCTTGAACAAACACATGTTCAGCTACCCACCCCCCACACATGCTCACACCCTGTCCCTGCCTCTCACCTAAATTAGACGGGGGTGTTAATGGGAGGAGGGGTGGCTAATGAAACAGAAGGGGCACCAGGCGAACAGGGATTTCTACTCTGCCACTGCTGGATGCCTTGACCCCAGCTCTGCTCTGCCACCTTCTTGGCCTCCTTGAGCCACCATACGATGACCCAGTGAGGATTGAAGAGAGGCAGAAGCTTTTCAGAGGACTTGATTGGATTTTCTGTGAAAGGGGAAGAAGACATCAACGCGAGGACCTGTGCCTCTCGGTCTCTTGCTTCACAATGAAGAAGAATCTGGTGCGTGTGCTTCGGCATAGCTATCAACTACTCAGGACCACATCTGAGTGACCTCTGAATAGCCTCGGCTAACCCTACATGGGATGTGTTGGAAGATAAAACGCACTTGATCACACACACATGCTCACTTCAGGTTGCTCACATTTAAAAATGTGGTGTTTTGTCACATATTGTAGATTAACATTAATTCCTAGGAATCACTGTCATACACAGGAAAAACATGAAACACAGATGAAAAATATTCCTATGGCAATGTTAGAAATACAAATACTCACAGTTGTATATTAGTCTCACTGGTTACATCCGTCAACAGTAAAATCTGCAAAATCTCTGAATATTTGAACCTGAATTAAACACAAGAAATGAACAAAGATGCTGCTTCCAAGCACAAAACAGCACAAATTGTACTTTGTAGAGTGAAACACATAAAATTAGTGTTACCAGGGGAAACATTAAAGCAAAACTGCTTCTGTAAAACAAGTCTTCAGCAGTATAAAGGTGACATGGGCTTATGGGATAATACTGCCAGATTTCTAATTTTAAAATTGTGAAATAAACTGAAATACAGATTTGAGTAGGGACTGGAAGGTAAATATGCTGCCTTAATAAGAACTACATAGAAGAAATCTTTGGCTACACTAGCCTGTCAGCACGCTCTTATAGGCTTGCACAATGATATTCTCAACTTGTGCACAGGGCATTTTAATGAATAGCTCAAACCTTCAGCAATATTTATGTTCTGTGCACAAACTTACTCATTACAAGACTTAATTAAAAATGACTCAGTTTTAAATGATTACATTAGTATTGATCTAAAGTGCCCTGACAGTGTCTGGAGAATCAGGTTTGGACATTGTCCAGAATTTCCTTTTCACATTTTTATTACACAACAGGAGATTGTGTAGAGACGTGTTCTCACTCAGTAGAAATACTTTGGCTGATTTATGTGATGGGCGGCACCTGGATAAAATGTGCAGGAGGCAGGACACTGAGCAAAGTTACTGTGGAAATCACAACGTTACCCGATCTGCACAAATGTGCTGTTTGTGCAAAAAGCAATATATGACAGTGATATGTATGTAATTGCCACTGCATCAGCAATGTTAGCATGTATCATTTGCATATACAATAAGATGTCAGAATCAATGATGAAAAAAACACGTCATGTCATTGTGAACATACTAACAGGCTCAATGTGACAGTCCTAACACACTGAAATTTAATATTTGACATGTTCGCCTTCTTAGTTTAGCATGTTAGCATGCTAACATTTGAGTGTTATGGCATTTCTTAATAAAAAAAAGTTATGGTGGTTTAAAAATTAGACATTAAGACATTAAGACATTAGGCATTAAGACATTAAGACATCAGCAAATCTAATCTAAATCTAGTTTTTGAAATATTTCATTTAAAACTAGCGATAATGATCACAGCAGTGCTGAAGGAAAAATCTGGACCTCGCTGAAGTCGTTATTATTTATGTGCACCTTGAAAATCTGTTGTATAATTACAGTTTATATTCTAACAGAAAATATGAGAATAATTCAGATTCTACACTGTTGCCAAGTGCAAGATACACACGGGCAGAGCCTGTCAATACCAACAGGCCTCCTTTGCGAATTGTATAGTAAAACACATAAAACTCAGTGTCACCAGGGGAGACATTCCGACAAAATTGCATCTGTAAAACAAGTCGTCACCAGTACACCTCATCAAATGAGAAGTTGAAATGGACTTTGTGTCAACCAAATTGCCTGTCATACAAGATTTACACACCGTTCTCAGCTTAACATAGAGATAGTTAAGCAATATCACACGATAATACCATTGTGTGCTCTTAAAAATATCATCTTCTACCTGAAGTAGAAATGGAAGTTTCATCTCATACCAGTTGCAGCTGATCAAACTTTTTTAAATAACAGAGAGTCACTGTACATATTCAAATAAAATTCTATTTTATTCAGACATTGTTAAAATGTCTGAATCATCAAAAAAAACAAAAAAAAAACAAAACAAAACTTGGTAGCCAGTTAGTAACACTAGGGGGTCAACATCAGCACCCATGGAATGCCTCTTGGCCAGTGAAATTGCTTTGTCGGAACTGTTGTATAATTAGTCTTAACAAATGTTCCCATCAGTCAGTGTTTTAGTGTATTGTCTGTTTCATACACATTCTCTGTGGTCCTACCAGGACCTGACAGTGTAAACAGTCCTAAGGGAGGTTCAGTTAAGGGGGTGCACAGAGGGACGAAAGGGATGAAAAGGGGGGATCAGAGTAGGAATAGAACGAATCTGATAGAAAGAGGGAAGGCATGCATGGATATACAGGCAGGAACCCTAATTGTCTGTGAGGAAGACTTTTGTTCTCCTGCTGACAGCATGTTTCTTTATGTAAAAGGTTTCCTGTGTGTGCGTGTGTGTGCGTCTTCTACATGGCCACTAACAGGCCTCGGATCAGTGATTATGAAAAGAACGTCTGGTAACCGTTGTGTTTCTGCTGCTGGAACTCTGCCCTTTGATTGGCTGCTTAGAGCTGTGCTCCAGGCAAGATGGGCTATTTTGGTTTTGTGAATGGAAGCCATGTGGACTGTTGGGTAATCTTTGCAATGAGTAACTGCGGTCCAAATGTATGATGGATTTGTGAAAGCGGTTGTGTCCATTTGGTCACATTCGCCTAAGTGTTGTGCAGAAGGAGGCTTTGTGGCAGGATAAGAGGTGTAAAAGAAGAAGAAAAAAAGGAGAATTTCAGTGTTTTTTCCTCAGCGCCTGTATAAAGTATATTGTTTAAAAGGCTTTATAATAAGCAATTGACCAGCTTGTCAGTCTATAGTATAGCGTTATAAACTTATAAACTTATAAGTTTTTAGTGTAACAGTTGAGAGACAACGGTTTGAAGTTCAGATTGTCGCATAACAGTGTAAGAGATACCAAACATGGAAAGGCCTTCACTTAATGTCTATTAGGGTAATTACTGTACCCAAATGATTTTACATACAGCTAAATGAGTGCACCACCAATTCAGTCACAGTGAAAGGCTTTTTTAAAGTATCAAGATTTATGCAGCAAAAGCAGAGATGTTTACATTAAGTACGAACTCCTGTACCTGGAAGTTCAGACCTGACGGGTGCGAACTCTGAGTACGAACTCTGCTTTGCTCTAGTGTTTATAGACAAACACACATCTGTTTGCTGTAATTCTCATGTATTCATTATGTAAAAGTACATATATGGACTTTATTGAATGAGTTATATATTATTCAGTAGCTAATTTTCAACAAGGCTGGAATGATGACCAATAAAGTCCACTAATAGCAAAAAGTACTGTTATTAGCAAATCCTTACATATCGCGAAGATGAATTTTTAAGTAGGCACTATTTTGATCTATCTACCACATATTCGATCGATCGTCATATCAAATATTAATTCCTCTACTAGAAACTACTAACAACTGTACAACAACAGTAGTAGAAGCGTTTGTGTGTGTTCATCTATCATTGTTACTAAGTGGTGTGAAATGCATGATGGGATATTTTGCTCCCAAAGTCCACACAGGTCTGCTCCTAAAGCATCCTCAATGAAACAGGCAGAGCAAGAATACTTCCAGGTCTTTTATCTGTACTTTGCTAGATGTGAATAAAAAATACACATCTTCTTATTCTATTTTTTTTTCTTCTTTGTCAAAACATTGTGCAGACATTACTTAAAATGTAATATCACCAGCTTGAATGAATTTTCAGGAGTGCTTTGCTAATAGTTTCTAATGTAGCCTAATATCAAGCAGAGATAAGTATTTCGTTATTAATTTACAATTTGCAATAATTTTCAAGAATTCATTTATAATGTAATATCCTTAAGTATGGACGTAAAAAGCATCACAAATTAGAGTTTAAAAAAACTGTGATGTCAACACTGCCTATTCTCTAAAATTAATAAAAATATGAATATGTGTTTGTTTGACAAGGTAAAGAAAGATTTCTGTGAAATAATTCATTGTTTTAACTATTAAGTATTAAGTTTAAACAAGAAGTCATAAAAAGTTCAACTTAATTTGAGAACTTACGAAATTACAGACAAATAATTAATTGTAGTTAATTCAACTCTTTTGTTTGTAAGTTGAAACAAGGTAGTTTAATAGTTAGCTTAAGTCGCGTTTTCAAGGGAGCAGATGAACTTCAAGTTTAACAGCTTGAAATGTTCTACATTGCATTAAATCAATAAGCAAATTAGATATTAGCTTGAGCTAAGACGAGCTAATCTGGCCATCTATAGCATTTGTGTGAAAAACCAACCCTGTCACACACCCAAATAAACTGCAAATACAATACACCACTGTTTTTGCAGTGAATGTAACCATGTAATTTTAGCTGTATAGCAATGTAACATTTGGATATAGATCTCTTGTTTTAGCTGTTTGAACGATGACAAAGCCAGAGTGCAGTGTGCTTTTTGCTCTGTTTTGTAGTTACTGCAGCATTGCAGTTCCATACTAGATGCATAACATATGCTACTCTAGCAGCCTATTACCATTTGATGAATTTGGGATTGTTATCAGCCCTGATGGAAGGCCATGCTGTTAGAAGCTGTGGAACACTCAGGGGACTCGGGGATCAATGGTGGGACTGCTCGCTGTGATCTCCTTTGCTCAGCTGAAATAATGGCAAACCGCTCCAGTCTCTGTGGGAGTATTAGAGTATGTGCATAATGCGAAGGCAAGCTTTGAGCGGCTTAGATGTGTCTTAAATGCAGAAATTAAGAACATGGATAGAATTTTTTAATAGAAAAGTTTATAACAGATTTGAGATATCATAAACATAGTTTATGTCTATAATATTTTTTGTGGTTTTGTTTAAATGTACATTGCATGCACCTTTTATATACATGACAATGTGTTATTTAGAATCCAATGGTGTTATTTACAGTACTCCTTTACCCCGGAGGGATGAAGACAAAGACTGGCAGATTGGGATTGTAGCTCCACAAACATTTGTCAGAGTAAAGCTCCTTTGGAAACAGAAATAATCTTGGCTGAGCTGAGTTCTGTGTTGACATATTGTTTTGTTTTATCTACAGTTTTCTATAAAATCCAAAGAAAGTGGACTGCAAGATGCTTAGAATACAGCCAGTTAATAATGCCTGGATTTATTCATGTTCGTCAGTTCCTGGGTGATGATGACTCACTGGCATGGTTTACTGTTAGTGTTATTCACTACAACTGTTCTCTTCCTGCTATGACAAATGCTCCTAAAAGACAGGTGTGCTGTCTTTGCCAGTGCTGACCATGTACATATGTACATGTTTCAATTAACCCTGCTGGTGTTTACCAGTCTGAGTTTTACTTGTTTTGTGGGTAAGTCATTCTAAATTCTAATTTTTTTTCTACTGCACGCACAATTAGATCGGTTTTCTGGCTTATAATAACAGATGTACAACACAAAATTAACTTTGGACATTGAACACTGAATTTTTAAAAATGTAATTTATTAATTTTCATTTAAACGTTTTGGTCAACCTTCTTTTCCAGCACTAATATTTGAAGCAGCTTTCTTCATTTTGACAAAGAACCGCATCTGTTCAGGAAAACTGGTTCCAGACGGACACAAAGCCTTTGCTGATCTAGAACCAAGAAGCACTTGTGTCAGTAGCTGGGGGCTGTATAATCTTAACCAACAAGATCCACTACAGGTTGTTGTAAAGATTATTTGTCATTTATTATATTTGTTTAACTGTGATCGATTAAAGGTAGTTGATGCTAACTGTAAAGCTAACTTTATCACAATGATTGGAGCAGTGTAATACCAGTAGTGTTTGGATGCCTGTGTAGACTCATATAGTCAGGAACAACATTTACACAGACACTGTAGTGATCATTGATGTACTTGACATTAACATTGCTGCTAAAACGGAGACAAACACCAATCTATCATAACATTATGACCACCTGGACAACCTAAATCAATCCAATACAACAGCACTGTCATGAATTCTATATTTACAAAGGTATACCCACCCCAACCGGCAGAGGCAGATGGTCGCCCACCTTGAGCGTGGTTCTGCTGGAGGTTTCTTCCTTTCTTAAAAAGGGAGTTTTTCCTCTCCACTGTTGCCTAGTGCTGCTCAAAGGGGGATTTGTTGGGTTTTCCTTATTATTTAGTTGTATTGTAAGGTCTTAAACCTTACATTGTAAAATGCCTTGAGATGACTTTTGTTGTAAATTGGATTGGATGAAAAAATAAACTTGAATTTAATTGAATTGAATTGCAGTACTTTGATTAATTCACTTAATTATTTAGTGAAATGTATGAAACTCCTACTGTTTTCCCCAAATAAGAGTTTCATAAGTGGTTTAAATTACTGTTAAATAACTGTAAAGTGCCTTGAGATGACTTTTGTTGTGATTTGGCTCTATATAAATAAAGTTGAATTGAAATTGAATTGTATAACTTTTCAGTTTTTAAGTTGAAACTGTCAGAAATGTGATAATTCTACCACATGTGCATTATTAAGGTCATTGTGGGCAGTGGAGTCGTACTGGAGTACGTTATATCTCTAATGTTGTGGACCCCTCATTGATGTAAATATGGAGGCCACAACATTAGAGCCACCTATTGACATAATGTGCTCCAGTACAGCTGCAGTACGGTAGAATTCATGGCAGAGCTGTTTTGTTGGATTGTATTAGATTGTATTAAAGTTATGCATGACTGGTGTATATACTGTGGCAAATATGTTGTGGCTCTGGAGACGGTGCATAAGGAAACCAGATCTAAAGTTGAACCAGTGTTAGGACCAGCACTAAACAAGCACCAGCTTTGTATTGGTTGGAAAGAGGTAATATAGGAGGGGCATTTCTGTCCTGCCAAAATAGCCACATACTAATTTATGCCCCTTTTCTGCAGGAAGTGAAAATGGGCAACCATTAATACTAAAACACCTGTTACTTATATCACTAATTAGAAGTATCAGTGTTGTATTTACAACTTGTTTCACTTATCCTATTTGACAAATATCAAACAAACCAGTCCTGGTGTTTACATGGTGAAATGATAATACATTTGATAAAGAACCTATTAGGTTTCACAATCCCAATATTTAGGACCTGGGATGTTACTGCCAAGACTTGTGGATGGCAAAATAATGATATGCTAAATTTGGAATAATAAATAATAGGACAGGCTGAGTTTGATCATATTAGGTAATGGTCATGTTTGTAATCTTATCTTTTTCAATCACTGCCTCTGTTTCTGTAATGGACACATTTCACACATTGACACTAGCTATGAACATCCTCGTGGCCTCACTTCCATCCCGTCACTGTAAATGATTCTTCATGAAGACAATACAATGTACAAATAGTCTCAAAACCGATTATGCTGCGTGTGTTCATCCTGTTTATCCTGTTTATTATGTACACACAAGTGAACACTGTCTCTATGAGTCCATTAGATGGGAGCAGCATATGTCACAGTTCAGTCAGATGGGCTTCTGTCTCAGTGGGAATACACTCCCTACAGCTGGCATTCACAGGGGAACACACGCACGCACACACACGCACACACACACACACACACACACACACAACT
>OMLM01006707.1:12385-26352 GCA_900302695.1 Helostoma temminkii | reverse complement strand
ACAAATGCACACACACACACACACACACACACACACACACACACACACACACAATACTTACTCTTCATCAGGGCCCAGTGTGGTTTCTTGGCCCGTGTGTGGATCAATGACAGGTGGAGAAGGTGCTGAGGGAGCAGGAGGTGCAGGCCTCTGATCAGGGTGTGGCTCTGGCAGGACTCAGTGACCCTACAGGCCTCCGAACCGGGGACACAAGGAGAACATAAAGGCTCCTCAAAGGGCTATTACTATATTCCTGATCTGGTTCAAGCAAAACATAAGTGAAGTTACATAAAGAAAATAAATTAAAGTACTCTTCTGTATTAAAATGACTGCTGTGAACTGTATACAGTATATCACTTTATTACACTGTTAATTCTGAGTCATCATGTGCTAGCTAGTTTTAAATACAGTACTGTAGTATGTAGTTAAATAATTTAGTACTGTGGTTTAACAGGAAGGGTCGAGTCCCTCCAATGAGTCACCAGATAAAGCTGGAAGAAAAGAGTGGAAGGAAGGAAAAACTCTATTTGGACTTTTTGCTAATATTTGACTTTATTATTTGACACTATCTGCGAAGGAAGCCGTTTTATCACCGGAGCTGTTAACAACTTTTTTTCTATTGGCCCCTTCTAGACTGTGTTGTCACAGGTCAAAACTTTAATTGTTTTCATGTTAAAATCTTCAAAGAGCTAAAACATCCATCTGAAATATAGAATAGTGAAAGTATATAAGTAGCATATCAATGAAAGAGCTACCTTTTCTATGTTTTATTCTTCTACTCACATATAAAGCACTTAATGATCAAGCCCCTTCATATCTTAAAGACCTCATAGTAACATAACATCCCAGCAGAACACTTCATTCTCAGAGTGCAGGTCTACTTGTGGTTCCCAGGATTTCCAAATGTAGAATTGGAGGCAGAGCCTTTAGCTATCAAGCTCCTCTCCTGTGGAACCAGCTCCCAGTTCATGTTCGGGAAGCAGACACTGTCTCTACTTTTAAGACTAGACTTAAAACTTTCCTTTTTGATAAAGCTTATAGCTAGAGCTGGTTTAAAGTGACTCTGAACCAGCTCTTAGGTATGCTGCTATAGATTTAGACTGCTGGGGGACTTCTCTTTGACACGCTGAGCTCCTCCTCATTCCTCCATCTACTCATACATCAGAATTGTTTAAAATTAACTTTGTGTCTTCTCTCCCCCTTTGTGCAGGTATCCTTGGCCTTGTGTGATCTGTGTGCTCCCGATCTACAGTTGCTGGTTTCTTCCTTTCTAAAAAGGGAGTTTTTCCTCTCCACTGTTGCCTAGTGCTTGCTCAAGAGGGATTTGTTGGGTTTCTGTATTATTTTAGTTGTATTGTAAGGTCTTAAACCTTACATTATAAAGTGCCTTGAGATGACCTTTGTTGTAAATTGGATTGGATGAATAAATAAACTTGAATTTAATTTAATTGAATTGCAGTACTTTGATTAATTCAATTAATTACTAGTGAAATCAAATGTATGAAACTCCTACTGTTTCCCCTAAATAAGAGTTTCATAAGTGGTTTAAATTACTGTTAAAAGAAGTCCTATGTAACTAGATTAATAACATTTCATTTTTTAAAGGGTCAGTTCACTCAAATCACAAAAAAGCTTTCATTCTATGTACATGGCTAAGGATAAGCAGGAAAATATGTTAATTTCTAATTTTGGTGAGCCTTTAAGGCCATCACAGAAACCAGTTCAGAATGGCTCATGGTGCTGAGAGAAGTTAGTGCCAGGTCTGTATGTTTGAAATGAATGGGGAGGTCAGTGGTCAGTGAGTGTGGTTTATTAGTTTGCAACTGTGATTGGCTTGCAGGTATAAGGCTCTCTGCTGAGTGACTTATGACTGTAATTTAGCCTTGATTACATACACCATTACTTTGACTCTAATTAGACTGTCAGTCAGCTGAGGGATGAAAGATGCAGACAAGCTTGCTGTGAGGGATTCATACAATATTTGCAAGGCTGATGACAAATATGGTTCATTTTTGTAAAAACCATATTGCATAAAGGAAAGATGCTTTCAGGTATTAATGACACTTATAAAATAGTATCAGATTTAAAACTATATAAGTGAGTTAAACAGTGAGTCATATTTACAAAAATGAACATGTCTAAAACCTTTCATGCACTGTGATGCAGGAGTGTATTATTCAGCCAGCTCTGGCGTGCAAAGCGTAATGAATCACTGCCACGGGCTCCGGCCCTGACCCCAGGGTCAAGCTTTTATAGACAACCACTTCATCACAGAACAATCTGCTGGGAGGTTGCAGACAAAAGACGCACTACCTCACCTGATGACCTTGCTTTGTGATCCATGGTGGAAAGCTGGAGAATAAAATAAACAGGAAAAAATAATAAGAAGAAAGATGAATCAACTTGTATATTTTGATCAATTCATAATATCACAGAATGAATACATTTGGTTCTGTCTCTCTTCAGAAATGTTATCAAAAAGGGATACTTGTGGTAACTGTTATTGAGTAATTGGGGCACTTAATGATTTTCTTATTTCAGGGTCAGTTGAGCAATGTATAGAGTTTTTACTGGGCTGATACACTGACTGTTGGGTTTGAACATTTAACAGTGTCAAATAGAAAAATGGCAATGAAACTGTGTTCAGTTCCTTTTGGTGCTAACAATAAAAAAATAATGTTTACTTGCGACAGTATTAAAATAAGGGGCTTCAATTACATCATTGAGTAATAATGTCTGTAAGTGGTGAAAAAAGTTCAACAATCAAAGTACTTTTTCCTCAATTAATGTAAAATAAAAGATGCCTTATTTCAGATGCACTATATATATCATATTTATTTTATGTTAAAGGAAAATGTAAAACAAGAAAGTAAGACGTGCAAAAACAAACAAACAAAACAAAAAACAACATTAACAGCATCTACTTGTATTTCAAGTTTGTATATTAGTAAATTCATAACATTGTTCTACTTAAAATAAAATCGTTTCAACAAATACACAATGCTTTGCTTATGAAAATACCACCATAAACAAACAGACTCCAAAAGCATTGTCTGCTGTCATTTGCTGGAAAGAAGATGTCTTTAAAGTTCTGCCTCTAATGCTGCATTCAAGTCAGATTCAAATGTAATTATATTTGGGAAATAATTACAGGAGGAAGTCCAAACATTTTCTTTAGGTGGCATACCTAGCATCCCAAAAGTGTGCGTGTATCTGGAGTTATGAGTGCAGTTCCTTGTAGTGCAAATGGAAAGTCTTCATGTGGTACCCATCTTGGAATAATGATTTCCTGGTATTCCCAATGAAGTGACATTATATAAATGCAGTGCAACACCTGGGCCAAGACTAGGCTTAAAACTTTCCTTTTTAATAAAGCTTATAGTCAGAGCTGGTTCAGGTGACTCTGAACCATCAGATTTAGACTATTGGGAGACCTCCCTTGATACACTAAGCTCCTCTCCTGTAGTCTTCTCTGTCTCCCTCTCTCTTTACCTTTCTGCAGGGTATCAGCCTCAGGGCTGGTTGTTTTCAGTGTGTAGTTGCTGACCCAATCACCCTGCCCAGTGTTTTGTCTGCTGCTTGTTGTTGTTTTGTTCTCTTTTGCTTATTTCTTTCCCCACTTTCCACTCACCCCAAAGATCGATGTTGGGGTGAGTGGAAGTGGTGGTGAGGGTCACTCACCCTGAGCCTGGTTCTGCTGGAAGTTTTTTCTGTTAAAAAGAGTTTTTCCTCTCCACTGTCTTCTTGTGCTGCTAGCCTTTTGTTGACTTTTGTTGTGATTTGACACTTTATAAATTACTAAATTGAACTGAACTGAAAGTTGCTCAACCAAGTTCCACATTCCACAATTTTTTTCTTGACATCCACAGGATTTTAACTCACTTGGTTTACTGAAAAAGAAAATGTGTTAAGTCTGATGTCAGCTGGGGCAACTGGCCATGAAGTGTTACTGAGGAAACACAGCAGTAATAGACAGACTGTATGTTTATCAGACCACATAAAATCATTTATTCAGCTTGACATTGAAAGTGTCATTACACTGGCATTGTATATCATCATGACGCTGCCATGTTTAAAAATCGGTCTTATGAGGTGACTGATTATTTGTGGAAATATGATATGTTGGAAAGTTGGACACAGGACAATGAAATAGCACAAAGTTGTTTCCTGTTTTTGATAATGGATGGCAGATCTTTTCTCACTGTAGGACAATGCAGTAGTTTTATGGCATGGGTCACATCTGCTGTGGGATAATGACGGCGGTAAGCCAAATGGAACACAAAGTATGTGCGTATTTGTGCGCGTGATTGAGTGTGTGCGCGCTTCTGTGCACGTGCAGTTGGAAGGGGGAACTAATGAGTCTCCTATGAGCTATTATCCGTAACTTAGCTCCGCACTCTGCAATAATAAAAGCTAACATTGCAGAGCTCCCTACCCAGAGACTGAAACGCAACACACTCCTCTGCTAGTGCAGGTGATAAAACATCCACTGATGGTGTGCAAGCCTTTGCTTGGATCAAAAATAGTAAATCAGCAGGATGTGTCTTTTATAGCATTTGTCAGATGCTTAAAGTGATATTCAGAAGAATCACATGTATCTCACACTGAAGAAGGGTGATTTGAAGACATTTCTGAATGATGGCTGAATGTGGGTTTACTCTGTCACCTGGGTTCAGGATCAGACGTCTTTGCCAGCTACACTGTCTAATACTGACTGACCACTAAGCCAATTATGTGATAAATCTTGGAGTTCAGAGTTGACCTGCTTGGCGCCAGCTGATTGTGATATACTCAGTTCCACAGTCACCAGTGACCCACACTTGTTTATCTACTGGTAGCATTTTACTGGTAAATAAGTCTTTGTGTGGTTATTAACTGCAGACACAAGTAGACAGCCCAGGATAGAAGAGAATATGTGGCAGAATCACAATCAATCATCATAGTAGATGAGAGTGATTATGGCACATATGAGGGCATATGAGAAGTCCATCATCTGTGCACTGGATTTGTCCCATTCCCCAATAAATAACACTGGAATTAAACGCGCCTCAGGCCATGACCCTCCAATCAAAGGGAGAGAGAGAGAGAGAGAGAGAGAGAGAGAGAGAGAGAGAGAGAGAGAGAGAGAGAGACGCAGTGTGTGTGTGAAGTGGAGAGACAGAAAAATCCCGCAGTCTGGACATTAGGATATCAGACATTAGAGCTTTATTCTTCTCCCCGGGGTGGACAAGTAAGTGGACGCACACACTGGATGTCACGCAGAAACTAGTCCCACTGATTTGGAGAGGCTGACTCTGGGCCGGTGTGGGGGGCTCAATGCGCCTCGAGCGCGCAGCATGAAGGAGGAGGAGAGCGGCGGAGCGCGCTGAGAGAGAGAGACTCTCCAAGACTTGACCTAACAGGGCTTGAGTATGCTGGCGGGATGTGAGATGAACTTGTGGTAGAATGGCCCATCATCTCCCATGGATCTCTGAGGGATGGCAGCTTTTCATCACCACCACCATCACCATCCAAAAGCGGACTTGCGGCGGCTCTTCCACCGACTCACCGTCGCGTCCTCTCTCAGCATCCTCTGCTTCTCCCTCGTCTACCTGCTCACCGGATGCTGCGAATCGCAACTGACAGAAAACTCTGAATCCAAGACGCCCGTGCACGAATTCCTCGCGTTTGGGTCAGGATGGTCGTACGGGAGAAACGGCACCAGCGTTGTCCAGGAGGTTACCAACGGTGCTGGCGAAGGCGCGTTCAGCGGGCACCCCGGGCTGGAGGCGAACAGCCCGGGGAAAGAATGGACAGCCACTCGGAGGCTTCCCCAGGCTCTGATCATAGGTGTTAAAAAGGGAGGCACCAGGGCTCTGCTGGAGTTTCTGCGGCTCCACCCGGACATCCGCGCACTGGGGTCGGAGCCGCACTTCTTCGACAGACATTACGCACGGGGATTGGATTGGTACAGGTACGCGAACATTACGCAGAGAATCTACACTGGCTCAAGTGATTCTTTATAAACATGATACCAAAGCCTGTCTGAATGTTAATGACCAAGTAACAAATGTAAAGCTGGAGTCATTTTTTCATGGACTTTAACGTGAGTTCTTTGTCGTGCGTTTCCGCGCAAGTATGAAGTATTTCTATATAACATTGCAACCTAAGAGGCAATTAGCAACTTCCAGTTAGATGAAATGAACCTATTTGTGTTGTCTGCATGCCCAAACATATCCACAGCTATTCCACTGAGGTTTAGGTGACAATCAAATAGACTCTGCCATCTGGCTATGCCAATCTGTGTGTGTGTGTGCAGTGCTTCCTCTGTGTGTGTGCGTGTGTGTACAGTAGGGAGAGTGAGCCAGGCCTTGCAGGATGAATTCTCACAGAGCAACAGAGTAATCATCTCTGGAGCCCGAGCCAGATGTTACTGTTGTCATGTGGCTCTGTTCTCAGCCTGTTCAGTGAAAACTTGGAAAGACTCCGAAGGCATGCACACACATGAGCGGGATTCTGGGGAACCAGATTTGACTGATTCAAGTCAAAAACAATGTGGGAAGATAGAGAAAAAGAAATGACAGATTAAAAATGCTTCCAAAGCTGGACAGTGTGGCGTGCTGTTAACCAGCTTACAGTTTATTACTGGCATTACCTCCACTCTGGCACGACGTTTGGCATGTCAGCAACAATTTATCCTATGATAGAGATAAAGTCAAATACTTTCTGCTTGTGTTGATGCTGATATGTTGGTGTGGTCATCAGGTCAGCTGTAGGGTGGAAACACAACTAGAAAAATCATAAAATCTGAGGAAGTGGAAAATCCACAGTGGCATCTACTTGTCCGGCAGCACGTGCAGTGTGTCTGGTGAGTAGGACACCAGATTGCTACGTCTTCCCTGCGGGGCCAGATGGGGCCCGCTGCATGTCGAGCCACTTGACATCACTGTCAGCTCTGTCAACTGACCTCTGACACCAGGTCACATTATGCGTTATGTGTTCACAACACTTCATAACAAACTGCGCACACCCAGTACACATGCTGACTAATGATATGTGTCTATGCTTTGGTTGCTCAACAGAAAAATACGAAGTCACAAAATTAGTTTTTTGCCATTAAAATGAATATAATGTATCAGTATATTTCTAAAATCTTGGACGATTACACTGCTTAATTACAGCTTCTTTCTTTTTTATCAGTTATGATAACATTCAAAGTATTTACTCAAATTGTGCAACACAGTGACACTACCAAAATGAAATGAGACAAAAAAGGGCAAAAGAAACATGAGCAGTCAGACAGATGACCAAACTCCCTAATACGGAGAGAGAAGTGAGAACAGTCAACACACCCAAAGTCTCAAAAGTTTGGATAATATTGTCATTGTAGAGAAAAATGTCACACAAATTTGAACAAGAACTTTTATGGGAGAGTCTTGACAAACTGCTGCAAAGTGCTAGCTGATTCAGCACTAATGCTTGTCAGCTAATCTGTTAGCACGTTAAAAGTTATAATGTATATATTTTTTGGCAGGATCTCAAAATTAAGTTTGGTGTATTTTCTCTACAGAGGTGCTGCAGTCTCAACAGAGCCAGTTATAGTCAAGCTTACAGAATGTGAGGAAAATTTCTGTGATGGGTTTTTAAAGTAGAAAGTTGATACCCATATCGAACATGACAGTACCCACTGGTACCTAAAGGTGCACGTAAATGTTTGTGGTGCGCATGAGAAAAAAGTTGCTTAAGAGCCTCAGCACTCAGCATTTGGAGTTTTTTAAAATAATACTATGCTCTATTGCACAAACTCTATTGCAAAGTCCTGCGGATTCACAAAAGTTAGTGATTAGACATAATTGTTCATTGTTTGTTTGCCTTCTGTGTGAACTATAGAGAATCTCTGTAGCTCAATTAGTAGGACAGTTGTCTTTCAACCTGAGAGTTGGCAAGTTCAGTTCCTGGTCCTCCTGTTGCTACATGCTGAGGTTTCCCTGGACAAGACATTGAAGCTTCTGACCCTCAGCGCCTCAAAAGGGCAGCCTGTCAAAAATGCAAATTTCCCCACCGTGGGACTATAAGGGTTCCTCTTTCTTTAAAACATAGCTTCCTAATGCACTTTCAGCCGAAGTAAAGTAGAACAAAATTCTAATCCTCATTTTGTGCACAAAGACGTTAAACATTTATGTGGAGTTAAAAAGACACTATAGAAGTGTAAGCTAGTGACATAATAACAGCCATGTCAGTCACTGAGCCTTACATCATGGTCGTCCAAAAAATAGAGTATTCCACACTGCGATGGATAAAACAGATAGTGGATAGGATACCATCCACTTTTTCCTCTCTTCCACATACAGTACGCTTTCGTTTAAAACCTGTGTGACTGACTATGATTTAATTCTCACCTTTGGTTTTCTTTAAAGCGACAAATGATTTTTCTAGCAGTTAGTTTTATATGTACAGTGGCTAAATAACTTACAGTATGTGAATTATGACCATATAAAAATAAGACCAAGCATCGGAGAATTAACCTTTAAGGCAATCCCCCAGCAAATGGAGGGTCATCTGTGGCGCTTCCTTAGATAACATTAGATTCTGCATAGATGGATGCTTTTCCCAGTCAAACCCTATCATGGACAATAAAAGAGAATGAGATATAGTGTATCTTCCTCAGAATCACTTCTAGTCTCTCTGAGAGTAAAATAACATTTAGCTTTGCCAGGGCAATTGAGATCAGAGCCCTTGACAAAGATCCACTAATGGCGTTTGGAGCGGAGATTGGATCTGGAAGAGCGCTGCAATGAGCCACAGGATAGGCTGGAAGTTTCCTCCTGACTGTGTTGTCTGGGATCGATAGCGCTATCTCCTCGCTCTGACCTTGGGTTGACTCCAGTGTTAGAGCGGTTAGCGTTGGTCAGCTCAGCTTCTGTTACAATTAGCAGGAAGCTTTATCCTACACTGGCATAAATCCCCCCTCACCTCCCGTATAGACACACAAGTGTCATGTTACACACAGCTTTTTGTTCTCTGTTGCTCTGGAGGAATCCATTAATACTGTTCAGCTGGAAATTCACGTCTTACTCGTGATGGTTTCCTGCTGAAAGACGACATGGCAGATGGACGGAGGGAAAGAGAGCAGATAGAATGAAGAGATAAGAATTGGGTGAGATGGAGGTTAAAGGGTGAAGTCAATGTTACTGCAATCTCACACATCTCTGCTGACCTTTGCTTCAACCTGGGGGACTGTCATCAGAGACTTGTGTGTGTGTGTGTGTGTGTGTGTGTGTGTGTGTGTGTAAAGGCAGACGTCTACAGGTTCTGTCACAGTCCAGTGGGACAGGATGTATTCTGTTTTAGAGGTACAGTGAGATTTATCAATATATTATTGACTCTGAATTACCAGCACATCTTTGCATTGTATTGCAGTGTCAGTGTTTGCTTCTATTCTTTATTTCCAAGAAGTCGTATAAAATAATACTTTAAAATAGGAAACAAAAAGAAGTATTATTTGAAAAATGTTTGTCATAAAGGTCAGCTGTAGCTATCTGATGTAAATTGCACCTTGCGTTGGGAAAAGTTAGTTAGAAATTTAGCATGTAGCTTTATAAGAACTGGATATGAAGTTTTCTGGCTTATAGGTATTCATACTGTGTGACCCACCGCACACATGCATTAGCTTTTCCTCCGTTAGCATGGCGCCACACTCGTGCTTATCAAAAACAGTTTACACTGTTCTGTCACAAAATAAGAAAAAAATAAAACTTGCTTTTACAGCATAAAACTTCATGAATTAGAAAATCTACCTTGATTGTAGTTTGCAGCATCTATTTGTTGTTGGAGAGCTCCAGCCAACAGTTCTACCAGCATTTTTTTTTATCATCGCAATCTAGCAAAGTGTTTTTGAGTCACAGGTGGACTTTTGTTCCAGTATCACCAATGACCACTGGGCAGAGATACAGTGAGGGTAGTTATTCTGAAACCAAGACAGAAGCTGCGACACAAATGACCACAGTTTTGTGTTGTGGTTCTGTCTTTCTGGACTGCAATGTGAAACTATGGATGTGTGTGTCATAGTTCTCATATGTCCTTATTTTACACATATGGGAAATTAAAATGAGACTGTTGCGTGGCTCTACAGAGTGATGTATCTTTGATTCCGTCCAGTCTCATTTTGATTTTACCCAGAGAGGATTTACAAGGAGAAAGTAGCTGTGGCACAAGTTGAAATCGGCTATGAGATTGATTATGTTCTGACTTTGAAAGCACTGTTGCACCATGGGTACCACCATGGGTAGTTTTAGGTAACATATGTGAAAACAGAGTGGATGTTTCTGATCTTGTTCTGTTATAAAATAGTTGGAGTGACAATGTTTCCGGATGTTGTCACGTGTTTATGTGTCTGTACTCTAACAACACCTGAGAGAAGACAGTGATAATTTTAAACTGTGAATCACTGATTTGCCACATATAGGCTGTGTAAGTCATGTTGGTGATATCAAACTAGATTAAAAGAGATAGAAAACACCAGACATTAGGCAAAAGGATCATAATGTGGCCTTTTCACATTAACCATGTGACTGTTGTTACCTTGGCATTCAGCACTAATGTGAAGACTTTGATTCAGGTTTTCTGTGTCGTGTTTGACTTTTAGATTTGTTAAGTTCTGCAGGCAGAACATTTTGAACCTTCTCTTAACTTTTTCTACGTTTGATTTTAGTTTTCTGTATTCTGTCCCTGAAGTCCTCAGTTATTTAGGATTTTGAGATGCCATGCCTCTCATCACACACAATGACAAGAAGGGAGGGGTGAAATTACTCCGTCTATTGAGAGTCAGCTGCTCTGATGGCTCTGATTCATTTGCAATTCATATTGAACTCGTTAAGGGAGGCTTTTGAATTCATACCCATACATTGGCCGCTTTGTCCTGCCATGACACAGCACATGGTGCTACTTGTGTTTTTTGTGTTTGTACAATGGAATATAATTGGCATGCAAATCAGAGAAAAATGGTTGCCAAAACATTAGATGTTCAGCAGGATTCAGTGGGCGGGTATTAGCAGCAAACACGAAAGGCGGATTTTCTGATGAATCAGATTTGTTGCGAGGGAGAAAGTGAATGGTATGAAATATTTTTAGTATTTGGGATGTTTTTGTGAAGTAATTAAAGCGAGAATAGATTGATGAGATTTGTTTCTTGTGTGTGTAACTGGGGTTCAGGTGTGGTCTGTCCTGTCCCTGTACAGTACTGGAGGAGATCACCATAAGGCCCAGACGGGTGGGGCGATCTGGCTCTCATTAAGACCTTCCCCTGGGGCTTCAGAAGCGAAGGTGTGGGATAGGAGGGGGTCTGGGGGCCCCTCTATGATGGATGTCTCATGGAAGTGGACAGGGCACAGCCACAATGGTCCGACCCCTTAATGGTCCCCCATACAGAGGAAATGGATGAGCGGTCCCCCACTAACACACATGATAACATGCTCATGCATGCATGCATGCGGACACACAAATGCACACTAAAGTCCTATATTTGACTCATAAATAAGCAGTCAGGTATGGATAATGAACAGTCAGTCCTCTGCTCTTTGATTGGCTTTTGTTTCTATTGTTTCTTTCTTGGATCAAACATCAAAGATGAACAGACCAGATTTAGCATCTTTGATTTCACACACCCTCAGTCTCCCAATGCTTCATATTTCCTGCTGTACATGTGATGGAAATTTCAATTGCTTCACATTTGTTAACAACACACACACACACACACACACACACACACACACACACACACACACACACACACACACACACACACACACTTACACACTTGTCACATGACACAGCATGCTACTGATGGGGCTCCAGAGGGTCCTGGCTCCCCCAGTCTCCACCTGCCATTCTTGGTCCCAGCTGAGTCCCAGTGCTGCATTACCAGTCTGATTCCGCCCCCTTACATTTACACCAACGCCTTCTTGCCTCATGCACCTTGTCATATAGCAGTCATCCTAATACATACAATCCCTACTGCCCCTGGTTGTGCAGCATCCACACCCACCTACGAATATTTACCCTAAGCCCCCACAGGATCAATAGCCAGTGGCCTTGGCTGGCCTGAAGAAATTCACCAGGGAGGCCTGCTGGAATATTGGGAAATGGATGACATAAGAAAGGTTCTTCAGAGGCAAACAGAAGCTTATTATAAGCTGCTGGATAATCCCTGTGTTCATCATACTGCATGTTTGATCTCACACTCAGTAGTAAATGAGCAGTGTAGGGATGTTGCTAAAGCAGGGTTTAAACTGTCAATTAATTCAGCCATTTTTTGGAGAGATTTCCGCTGTAACACATGGTGTCACCAGCCGCGTCTATTCACTTGCCAGTGATGGGCTGTAACGCACTGGAAATTAATACCTCCACCCCATTTCCCCATCCTACTGCCCTGCTGCGGCACCCAGGCCAACGAGGAGTTGGCAGCAATAAGGACAAGATCCCTTACTGGCCTCCCACCAACACATCCAGTAATTACTGGTAGAAGTGGGTGATAACTGTAATTTAACACTGGTATTTTGTTTAAAACATCTAAAGTGAAGTATTTTTATGCTAGTTATGCTTTCGTCACAAGTAAATGCTAGAGTGATTTCTTGCCTAATCATGTGGAGACTGCTACCAATAAAGTATACAGTACTGTACAAAAGTCTTAAGCCACCATTATATTTATTGTTTTGGCAATGCTATTATGACCATATAGAGTTATTTCTTAGTATCATATTAGAATATTAGAATAAAAATAGAATAGAATATATGTAGGAAATATGTACACAATATTACACTATATAAAAAAAAACAGCATCTGTAATCTAAAGTGAGAAATACTGAGGACAAATAGTGACGTTAAAGCAGCCTTTGACTGCACTGCTCCACTTAAATGTATGTTTCTGAGCATATTTCTACTAAAAATTTTAATGTAAATGTTTCTTTAATTTTGGTTATGAGCAGACTAAACTAATTGACTTGCACACAAAGTAATGACATTACACAGTGAGCCAACGGCTTATCTGTTTCTTCATTACATGTTTGATTTATTTTTGACTTAAAAATAAAATAAAATAAAAAGCCTAATAAAATTATGATGGAAAAGTGTCTGTCTAAATGAAAATGAACAGATGGTATAGTACATTGACATAAAATCCTTCACATTATAAAATTGAGTTTAAGAATATAATTCTATATTTTCTTATTTTAAATGTCTAAAATAACTATTGTTTGGCTCCATAGACAAATGTTCTACTTCTGCACAATTAAAACTGCAGTCTGTCCTGGGATATCAAAGTATTATAAAGGCATATTCAGTCATTTGAAAAACTAACAGCTATTTTGTCTGTCAATTAGTGTGTCTGTTCAAACCTCATAGCAGAAGCATATTTCTAATACGTCCTTTCTTTTAATGGTGCTCTTAGGGACGGTAATTAGCTCTTTGTGCTTAGGTAATGGTATGGGGCTCTTGGCTCTGAGGCTATTCACAGACAGATTGCTAATGGAGGTGGGTTTGTATCCATTCCCATCATTCTTTCATCAGTCATCCACCCCTTTCATTTAAAACACTGTAGAAAATGCACACAGTTGGATGAGCACACACACAGTCTTAAAGGGGTCTGGTAAAAATCCACCACACCCATCCTTTATGGCTTCATAGTGTTTGTGTGTTAGTGTATAATTTGAGAGTTTTTTTTCCATCTTTCTCTCCCTCTGTGTGAGTGTGTGTGTGTGAGTGTGTGTGTGTGTGTTATGTGCCAGCGTGCATGTGCTTCCTGCATGTGATTGTGTGTGTAACAGACTGTGCGGCTCCTCCTGCTCTGGGTACTGGAGTAAAAAGGGAAGTCTTCAGGCTAAGTGGTGGTAAGCGCTGCCTCACACCGATCCAATCAAATGAAATCATTGTGTGTGTGTGTGTGTGTGTGTGTGTGTCAGATTCATAATATTGGGGCCTGTTTGGGGGGTAG
>OMLM01006707.1:0-12365 GCA_900302695.1 Helostoma temminkii | reverse complement strand
GAGTGTGTGTGTGTGTGTTAGGCTGTGAAAGATTGGCCCACTGGGAGACTAGAGGCATGATGGCAAATGCTTGGCTAATAAGTGAATAATGAGTGTATGTTCATGTTTTGCTGTGTGTGTGTGTGTGTGTGTGTGTGTGTTGTGTGTGTGTGTGTGTGTGTGTGTGTGTCAGATTCATAATATTGGGGCCTGTTTGGGGGGTAGATGTATTGACGGAAGGTCGTGTTGCAGGCGCATTGTGAAACCTGAGCTGATACCAGAGGACAGTCAGAGCATCCTGTCCTCATTTTATTGAGTCTTCATTTTGTGATACATCCCTAAAATAGCAGACCGTATAAAAGACAAGGACATCTCAGTACACACCCATGAGTTTTCAACTTTTTTACACTCTCTATATTATACTCTAATACATGAGCCAGTTTTTGACTATGTTTGGAGAATCAGGTCCAGACTTGGTGCACTCTTGTGTGTTCACACATTCAGCACAGAGCAGGAGACAGTCCAGGTACAGTAGAAGTGCGTTCTCACTGGAGAAATAGTCTGATTGATTTTGGTGAGGGAGGCATGAAGCTGCACTGATAAATAATTTCATAGTGACAATAGAAAAATGACTTTACAGCATGTAACGCTAATAGTGACAGACCCACAGAGAATTACCTTGTTGTTATTACTGTGTTTCTGTAAGTGTTTTATTGTCTTTCAGCTCTGTGTTTTGCTTTTACAGCCCACATTGTTCTGTTTTGCTTCCATTTCGCTCCTCTGGTCAGCCTTGTTACAGACTAAAAATGACTTTTGGAATGTAAGTGAATGAAAACTGGCTGCCTGGAGAGAAAATCTGTGCTTTCAAAGATGGACAGCAAAAACAAGTACACAATCTGTAGGTAAAGCAATATGGCTGAAGGTGTGAGCAGGGGTGGCACAGGCCACCCCAGAATCTGACCACCCTGCCCTAGTCAGAATATGGTATTTGACTGGTAAATATACTGTAAATAAATGCAGCACCTTGAGCAGATAGAGGACTGTTTTTTTATGATCATCACTCTAAATAATAAAAAAAATAATAAATTAAAATTGTAACTTGTAATTACAAAATTTTATAAAGTGGAATATTTGTAATTTTTAATACCAGTTATCTATAAACATGTGATTATTATATCCCTAAAGACCCACCTTTTAGCTCATTTAACTCATTTACTTCATTCCAAATGTGCAACCCTTCTTCGAGTGCGTGCCCCAATCTGGACATGCTGTTAAATGATTTCAACCCATGAAAGTGTCAAATGTGCCTGTAAACACATGGACATGGTCCTTTAAACTGGCCATGATGCTGATGCAGAGCTCGGTGTGATTGTGCTACTGAGGCAGTGTGTATTCGGTCAGTCAGGTGTGTGGCAGGTGTGCTGGCAGATGCCCCTGAGTTCCCAGATGGCCTGTGGGCTTCTGGAGTCATTTATCTCTAAATGAGTCCCATAATGGAAGTGAACTGAGTGAGACTCATTCAGGAAAGACTCCTGTGTTTATGTAGCACAGCTGTTACCTGTCTGCATATCTGGATCACTGGAGCTCTACGGTACATACTGTCAGAGTTCAATCTGTCGGAGAAGGATGTGTATCAATGTGACTTATAGGGCGGTTATACAAGGGAGCAAGCATTTTTGTTTATGAACAATATCTGTATTTATCATTAACTTTTTGAATCCTCTACATTTCCCCATAATTATGTGTAATTTTTTAAAGCTTACATCATTTGTACAACACACCAACAGGACTGGCTCTGTTTTGGGATTGGAACTTAATCCTTTACATGTTGTAGATAAGAAGTGGATGTTGTCCAAACTCCCTCCCATCCACTACACAGTGTGTTTACTGGACAGAGGTGCATGTTCAATGTCAAATGGAGATCCTTTCTCCCAGCGGCCATGAAACTGTGCCGTACCTTTAGCAAAATTCAGCCACCTGGTGGTATCTAAATCTAGAAATAATTTTTTTACCTCTATTTAATTGTATTGGATCCAGTTAAGGTCCTTAATGACATAAGGTTCTTTAGTAACTCTGGTGCATATTGTGTACATACAAAATTTACATTTCTAATGACAGGACAGTATTTTCTCCTGATCTTCTATTGATATTTTATCAGTAATTTATTTGTATAAATGTATTATAAATGTATTTTTCCTGTACTTCCAGAAGTATGATGCCCAAAGCCCTGGATGGCCAGATAGTTATGGAGAAGACACCCCGTTACTTTGTTACAGCGGAAACGCCACCAAGAGTCCATGCTATGTCACAGGATGTGAAGCTGATTGTAGTAGTCCGTGACCCCGTGACCCGAGCCATATCTGATTACACGCAGATCATCTCCAAGACCCCAGATATCCCTCCATTTGAGAGCCTTGCGTTCAAGAACCGCACCACAGGTACAGTCTGATTCTGGCATTTGAGTTCAAGGCTATCTAACAAGTGGCTATGCTTATTCGTTAGTCTAATTAAAATGCTATTAAAATTAAAACGATGGGATAACTTTATGTTAGTTTTGGAGTATATTTTCACCCATCAATGATGTGGTTTTCTGAAAAAACATTTCTAATTTTGATGTCAAGCATGTTGATTTTATTTGTCTGTAGTTTTACTACTTTTTTTTTTAATCAAAGTGAAATGAAACAATATGGGATGCCAGAGTAAAGCAGGATGAAAATGATAAATGGGTAGTGTCAGGTTTTGGAGACCTCTGAATTAGGCCAAGGGCCAAAGGATAATATCTTAAACGTAAAAGGTGGATGAGGATCTGGGACAATGGTGACAAAACATTTCTGTTTTGCCTCTAGGTCAGATTGACTCTCTGTGGAGCCCATTGTGGATTGGCCTGTATGCTCAGCACCTGGAGCGCTGGCTGGCATGGTTCCCAAGAAGTCAGATCCATCTGGTCAGCGGGGAGAGGCTCATCTCCGACCCGGCTGGAGAACTGGGCAAAGTCCAGGACTTTCTAGGCCTTCAAAGGATCGTCACGGACAAGCATTTCTACTTCAACAAAACAAAAGGCTTCCCCTGTCTGAAGAAGCCGGAGGGCAGCAGCAAACCCCACTGCCTGGGAAAGACCAAAGGGAGGACGCATGCCACCATTGACCCAGAGGTGATGCAGAGACTGAGGGATTTCTACAAACCACATAACCAGCGCTTCTATCAAATGACGGGACAGGACTTTGGATGGCAGTGACTTTGATTGTGTGGAACTTCTGTTAGAATAACACTTCTTCGGGTAGAAACCTGTGCAAATCTTTTCTCTGACTGAAAAAGATTCAAAGGTTCAGAGCTCAAAGATCCAGAGGATGCAACCAATTTCCTTTTCTGACCAGCAGAGCAGCAACTCTGAGACTTAAAAATACATTCACCTCAACCAACCAGTCAACTTGTTCATGCGTTTTTTTCTATATCATAGAAGAGGTAACTAAAGTCTCCCTGTTGGGCTGTGCTAGGTGGTTAAGTAAAGCATTAATGTGCAGGTTGGTCATAACACTGGTTGCTTCTGGTTAAAACTGTATAAACGACTGGTGAAATTCACTGTGTAGCCTTTAGTGTCTCTGCTCTGCAGTTTAGTCCTCTAGCTGGTAGACTGTAGCAGCACAACAAACCCAGAGCAATGTCACATTCTTGAATTTCCACCATTTTCTTTTTCTACCCATTCGTTCTTCAGTCTCACTGCTTAAGAATTTAAGGGCAATCAATGCATACGGATTGAGTATCGTCCTCTAAAGCACTGTTCTCGAAAAGGAGGTGGGTGAATCTTTTATGTGGTGAGCAGCAGAGGGGTGAGCAAGAGAATCTTTATATGAGCTCAGATTTGACTGAGTGGTTTTGTATTGTTGAATAATGAATGTGGGTAAATGGATGTAAGGGAACGGATGTGGATCACTTGCCTCTTGGCCTACTGGCACATTTATGTGTCTTGGCTTAGGTTAGCATTATGGCTTCAAAACTACTGTGCTGTGAGCGAAGTAAAGGGACCACCGGAGGACAACCAAAACCAGGCAGGGTTAAAGTGGCGAGAAAGCCTCAACCCGTCAGTGTCCGTTTCTCTGGATGCTTTCGGCCTTTACTGTGGTACCACGAGGTCCTGCTTACGGGGTTGTCATTTTTCAGTTTGCATGTTTTTGCACTAGTTCAAAAGCTTAAAAAATAAAACTATTTTTAAGCAAATTTGATTTTTGTGCTTCTCACGTGTTCTTTTTCTTCCACATTTACCACACAGTGCTGCTGTAATAAGGACTTATTGAGCCTTAATGAGTAAGATTTGGCTTTATGTTGAATGTAAGCACAGATATGTAAATCTGGAAATCATGTCAGAGATGTAGGGGCTACAATAATCACTTTGATGCTAAGATGCAAAATGTTGTAATGTGAATAATTAATTTAAATAAGTTTGGTTAAATTTATTTTTATGGGTGATTCACTTTTAAAATGGTAAATTAATATTAAAATTTGAAGTGTCTAACACTTTCCGGATGTGTGTAATTACTGAGTGGACAGAAATGACAATAGACTGCAACATCACATGAAGGCAGCATTGCCATCTTGTGGACAATTAACGCACCTTAAGGGAAAAGTCCAGCAGAAAATGGTAAAAAGGAGTTACTTCTTTATTATGACATACCCCCATAATTTACCTTCAAATATCTTCTTATAGAAATGTACTCATATTAATAGTTTGGGGTGCATATAATCACACAATCAGTAACTAAACACTACACAAAAAGTGCCACTGTAAATAACTGACATACACATAAAGACAATAGAACAATCCATGGTTCAGTTTTCACTGGTGGTGAGATAGAAGAACCGGAATAAATCAGAAAGTTGTCTACATTACGTTTCATTTTGAACTGAACAAATAAGTAAAGTACACAAATTCACATTTTCAAATGCACTTAAAAGCACTGAAATACCAACCGTGCTTTGAGTCTGTTCTTCAGTACAATCCTGTGACTACATAAGAAAAGTGTCCCACACCCAAGTAAATATTAACAGCTTCGAAAGAGGTGCACTCCTCTTGCTGATGACGTTTGGCAGTTTGCACAGACAGCTACATGTAACCTCTAAAGCGGATGTTAGTCGGAGATTCAGCATCGCCCTTGTTAAAAATGTGAGTACACAGCATGTTGCTGGAAGTAAAGGCACTCAGCATGGCCTATAGGCATCTTTCATGCATGTAACCATCATCCTAAACATCTTTAAATGCTTTGCAGGGTTTAGTTTGAAAACTTCAGTTCCACACTCTGCTGCTACAAATCTTTATCTCGCTTCAGAGAAAGCAGTTCTGCTCGACCTCCTCCGCAGCGACACATGAAACGTTTTTTAGGGGAAAACAGCTGTGTTCTATGCTAGCTAATGTCATTTTGTTTACATGTGGGAGAAAGTGTGTTATTCATGTCATCAGTGTGAGCTCCTTCTCACTGGGCTGTCCCTCAATGTGTAACTACAGCAGGAAGCACACACCGTTTTAGCAATACATTTTCCTCAGTGAATGAAATCCACCAAGCAGCAAACCCAGAGGCTCGTTAGTCATTGGAGTTGTGGATGGAAGAAGCAGAAGAGGGGCGTTGATTGGACCACTGTTCTCTCCACAGAGTTGTATCTTTGCACTGAGTTGACCCTGGGTTATGTAGTCCCAACCTCTGATTTGTTCTCCTTTTAACTCACAGTGACCCCTCACAACAGTATTGCTAGGGCAGAGGTATAATGTAAGTCAACACCTACTAATTTAGAGCCAATAAGATGGGCTCGCCCACACAGTTCATGGTCAGGATTGGGTCTCAAAGGTGCTTCATGTAGCATTTTAGCATCAAAACATCATCACCAGATGTATTCTGCTACATTGGTATAGCTACAGTAAACGACTGAGACCACCACTGAAATAACTGCTAACTTTTATATTTTAGGACTTTTTAATCGACCCAGACTATGAAATTAGTCTAAGTCACATTCTGGACTCAGAAAGAATTATGACAGTAATGAAGTTTTATCTCCTGCAGATTTACTGTCATAGACCCTGATTACAGGAGGCAGCCATTTTAAGCTGTAATGTCCAATGTATACCAGATATCCAGCACTCAATGGCAGTTAATGAGCTAACATGCTAACAAACTTAAAAAGAATCACAAGAAACACAGAGATAAAAGGAGACTGAACATTACTCTAAATTGATGCTAACATTGCTCCACGTTGATGCTTAGGCAGGCAGCTATTTTAAAGAGCTAACATGTTAGCCATATCAACTCAATATATTGACCTAACAAAGTGTTTAGTACAGCTTTACAATACATTTCAGTGAGCTAAAGGTTTGTCCATGAAACACAGATTTTATAAGCTGTTTCATGTGTAAATTTGCAACAGTTTGAAAACACGCCATGCCATATCAACTTAAGCAGGAACATAATACACCAAATAGGAGTAATTAATGTAGCTCTCAACTGTGGTCTCATTGTGTTTACAGTATTTAAACCAATGTATCAGACTGATGACCAATGACCTGCTGATGTTTAAAAATGCTACATGTTGCTCCACTAGCAGTACTCCTCTCCCTGTGGGTCAGGCAGGTCATTGAGGTCCAGGAAGATGGAGGTGTTGGAGAGTTTGCGTCCATTGGATGACAAGTCCAGCAGCTCCTCTGCAGTACTTGGCACCGAGCTGATGTACATGTCCCACACCTGCTCTGGAGAGTCCAACTCCAACAGCTTCTGCTTGATCTTCAGGTTCTTCTCAATGTTCCTGCGCTTGTGCTTGAACTCCAGGATGGTCTTCGTGTAGCGGTTGATGGTTGTAACCGAGGACGCCATGCAGGCTGTGAAGGAACTCCATGCCAGACTGAAGAAAAACAGACACAAACAGTTTACTCTTTATCCAAAGTGTAATTTTATTAATTTATGTCTTGTTGATAAACTAAAAAATCTATCCAAAATTGTGTAATAATTTTTAGAATGATAATAAATCTAGAATAAATAAAGTATGTATGTGTGTAAATTATGCTGTATTTCTATTTCATTATCTTGACATAACAATTACCCCACTCCAGCTTAATAAGCTGTCAAGACCATTACTTGTCACAACCTAGTACTAATTATCACATGACAGAAAAACACAGCTTGTTATATTTACTAATCCTGAGACAAACGTCTTCGGGGACCCTCCATATTAAACTCATAAAAGCAGCTCAAATGTTTGTTTGTTTAGAAAAATGAAAATATTCATTTTACATCTATGAATTACTTTATAGTATCTATACAATGCAGTTTGTACTCCAGCACAAATCGAATTAAAGCTGAATCATTTACTTCATTATAAAAATAGCTGATTACTGAGTAGTACCTGTTCAGTATTAACTTATCTTCTTATCAAACTTATCAGTCTGCAACATGTTTTCATTAGAAATGACAAAATTCCTCCTGCTCCTGCTTCTGAAATGTGATTATTTTCAAGCCTTGTCTATAGTAATTACAATAATTACAGTTGTAATATTACAAAACAAAAAGCTAACAAACAAACAAAAAGCACAAATAAAGCAGTGGTGAGAAGTAACTGTACTGTAAGTACTGCGGTGTACTGCTGTATTATAATTCAGCACTTATTTGATAATGTATAACATAGTATGTCTGCGCTGTGAATTTGCCAGTTTCCCAAGTTCTGACATTATCTGGTGCTACATAAACTTCCTGTATCTATCTGCAGCTCGTCACTTAGCCTGCTTTACTGCATGTGAGCTCACATGTATGACCAGCTGTAGTCCCATGTTTGAGGTTTCCAGTCCTCGGGGCCCAGACTTACAGTCAGCTGGAAGGCTGTGGTGAACATCATGTGGGCCACCATACCCAACAGACCTGCCAAAGAAGGAGATGCTCTTATTACACTGGAACAAGAGGATTACACACACGCTCATACTCCTTTCAGAATAATTACAGCACTTTCCACCTTGCACCACATGGTGGCAGTGTTACATAATGTGCAGCTTGAGATCCACTGGGTCGGCTGTGAACCTGTTTTCTGTGATTTACATGTCACGTTTCTCATCTCACTCAAACAAAAACAACAATAAACAAACTAAGTATTTATTTCAAGTGTAAGTATGAGATTTGTGTACCTCACTTGTCTATATGCATTTAAAGTTTCTGTGATCATGTACACACACCAATACTATCTACAGCTTAGTGATGATTTTTTTTACAGTATACATTTTGTGGATTGTTTACCACTTTTATTGACTGCATAATCTCATATTTGGTCATAATTTCAATGTCTTCAATATTGTACAATGCTTAAAATAATACAAATATAGAAAAAACACTGAAGGAGAAGGTGTGTCCAAACCTTTGACTTGTAGTATATTTACTTAATGATTTGATCTTGGGTTTTGGAAGTAATGCTAGATATGTATGTAGTATGCTAGTTAGCCAAGCACGCTATAATTGACTTGTGAAAGGCTAAAATAATTACACTAACTTTCATATCACTGCTGCTGCAGCCTCATACAGTACCTTGAGAAAGTATCCACCCCCTTTGCCTTTTTCTTGTTTTGTTGCATTGATTTTAAATTGATTTTTTATTTGGCACAAAAATACAGATTTTGCACAAAACAGTCCAAGCTGATATGAAATAAAAACATAATTAAGTAACTAAGTAACTTCTGATAATACCATTTACCTTTATTTAACTAATTATGTGACTCTTTAAGTCCACCTGTCTGCAGTCTGTGTCACATCATCTCAGCATATATATGTAACTGCTCTGAAAAGCCCCAGAGTCTGCAACACCACTGAGCAAAAGGCAGCATCAAGCAAGTAGCATGATGTAACTCTCCACACAGGTCAGGGAAAGGGGAAGTATAAATCAGGGTTGGAATATCCAAAACTATGCAAATATGCAAAACCTGTATCCCATGAAGCAGCATTATATTCATCATAACAAAGTAGAAGAAATATGGCATTACTGTAAACTTGCCAAGAGAGGCCCACCAAAACTCACAGACGTGGCAATAAGGCCGCATTAATCAAAGAAAAATCCAAAAGACCAACGATAAACCTGAAGGAGCTGGAGAGCTTCACAGCAAAGACTGGAGTGTCTATCTATAGGACCACTATTTGTCACTGCCTCTGGTTTTCCTTGCCTGTCTGCCCTCTTCATTCCATTTATGGTCATTTCCTGTTCTCCCTTCTCCCTGTTCCCTCTGCCATCAATTAACCATGATCACATTCACCTGTTGTTTCTCCCCTTTATAAGCAGGTCTGCCAGGCGCAACCCCCTGCCAGATAGTACTAAAACCCACCTTTGTTGCACCTATCCAGCATTACTACCTGATTGATTTCCCAGTGATGACTCTCTGCCTGCATTGAATTTTGTCTTCAGCCTTGACCCCATACTGTTAGTTATCTTCTGTCTGTTCTGTCTTTCCTGACCCTTTCCTGGCACACAGTACCTCTGACTACTCTTGTGTAGTCTGAACTGGCTCTGATTAACCCTGTGCTCTCTGCTAACCTGGTGAATTACTCTGGACTGGCTATGACTACTCTTGGACGTGATTTCTGGACTGGACTAACCTGGTGAATGACCTTTCTGGCAATCAAAGAAAATGGGGCAAACCCAGCACTACTTATCACTCCCAGAACACCATCCCCACAATGAACCATGATGGTGGCAGTATCATGCTATGGGGATGTTTTTCATCAGCAGGTACTGGGACACTGGTCAGAATTGAAGAATAGTGTCAAATATGGGGCAGTTCTTGAAAAAAAAACTAATTTCAGTCAGTTGAGACTGGGAAGGAGATTCACCTTCCAGCAGCACAATGACCCTAAACATGCTGCTAAAGCAACACTTGATTGGTTTAGGGAGAAACATTTAAATGTGTTGGGATGGCCCAGTCAAAGCCCAGACTTTAATTAAATAGAGTCTGTGGTCTGAATAAAGACTGCTGCACACCAGCAGAACCCATCCGACCTGAAGGAGCTGTAGCAGTTTTGCCTTGATGAATGGGCAAAAATCCCAGTGGCTAGATGTGCTAAGATCATAAATAAGAGATCATAAGATCATAGAAACATACGCATAGAGACATGCAGCTGTAATTTCT
Source organism: Helostoma temminkii (assembly GCA_900302695.1). Lineage (NCBI taxonomy): Eukaryota > Metazoa > Chordata > Actinopteri > Anabantiformes > Helostomatidae > Helostoma > Helostoma temminkii. Next base: position 2,254 of record OMLM01006707.1, on the reverse strand, counting down.
GCAAAAGGTGGCTATACAAAGTAAAGGGTAAATACGCATTCACACAGCAATTTTGAGTTTTTTATTTTTATTTTATAGTCAAAGTAAGATCTATTTAAATTCCAGGTTGTAATGCAACAAAATAAGAAAAAGGCAAAGGGGGGCGAATACTATTTCAAGGCACTGTACATGCCATTTTCATACATGGAAAAAATTGACTAGCTTATTAGCTAATTGAAGAGTGTTTCCACAAATTCTCTGAACCTCTTTTTCCTCCAGTCCTCAAGTCATTGTTGTTTTCTCAAGTTAGCTTCCATCATTCTCTTCCAGCTATTACCTGCTTTTCTCTGCCCCCATTTATTAGTTGTAGCTATTCTCTCTTTTTTCAGTTATGTGCCAGATTTCAAAGCTGGAGCACAGGTTCTGTCTCTCCTCACACTGGACTTCTCATCGACCATAAAACAGAGCAGAAGTGAAAATCAACATGTGTAGCAGCCAATCCGATTACCACATAAGCCCCCCAAACCCCCGGGCTCCCTGTCACTGCTCATGTTTATTCCTAAAGACATCCTGGTCCAATATTATCATAACAGTACGCAGATCAGCAGAAGCTTTTCTTCGGGCTGAAACAAATCTTTGATCTGGGTCTTAATTTGAGTTTGTTTCGTCATCAGAAAATGATGCTTCTTCTGCTCATACAAAGTGAGATTATTGTAAGAGAAGTCAATGGATGCCAGACCTGGTTATTTACTTACAAGAACACAGCTTCATGCTGCAGCGCTCCTTACACTGGTCAGCCAAATACAAGGAAAATGTTGTTTACAGATGTTGGTTATGCTATTAACAGCCAGTAGGGGGCAGAAAGGTTAACCGTGAATGAATGAGTGAAGAGCTGCATTTTCAATTGAATTATGATCAGCAAATATGTATATCATATGTATATGTATATATGTATATCAGCAAATTTTTGCTTTACACAAAATATTATGTTTGAATATATAATTTCACGTATAATTTACCTGATCAAAAATTATAATATCACAAAGGGTACAATATGTAGCTGACTGCATTAATTACTGTAGTTTCCAACTTGGCCACTAAATACAGACAAATCTAAGCTATTGCAGAATAATTCTATCTCTAAAAATATTCAAAGAAAAAAAATCTTTGCATGCTGTTAGAGATACCTACACACTGTTACATAACAGTGATTTAGAAGGCTCATCATATGGCACACTGTGCCAGATGGGTCTAAGCTTGATTGCAATCTGTGTTTTTGTTAAATGTACGACTACAATGTAGAGAGACCTTATCAATCTCCACCATCCATCCAAGTTTAGGCCCCACCTGAAGATCTATTCATTGGTTTCTCTATAACATTAAATACTAAATAAAAGAAAAATATTTTTAATTATTATTTCTTTCGCTCCTGTTTCCCAGACACAGAAGAGTCTTCCCTGTCTCTCTCCCTCCTCTCTCTTATTAGGCTGTGTCTGAGGTCAGACAGGGTTTCTGACCTTTTCAATCATTTCAGTAAGAAAAAAATATTTCAGTCATTGGAGTGAAGAAGTATGTTTATGCTTCAAGTATAAGTACTACAAGGCTGGCTACTTGCCTGGTGGATTACTTCCTGATGTGAATTCCGTATTTCTGTCATGAAAGCATTTATTACTGTTTTATATATACTTCATACTAATATTAAGCTGGGTGAGTGGATGCCTAATTAATATAAATACAAGACTTTTGTATGGCTTGAAGCCCAAAGATTTTCTCAGAATGGTGAACTTTTGTCCCATAACATCACTGTGATTATGTGATTCATTGCAATTATAACCAAAATGCAAAAAGTACTAACCTTGTCTCCTAAAAATTGAACTTCTACGGTAATTACATTTTGCTGGAGAAAGGACCCAATGAATTATGTTTTCTATAACAAAGATATGTTGTCAATTTACATAAATGGTGAGTTGCAAATACAGAATGTATCACTAAATAGTTACTAGATAAAACATTTCTTTTCAACCAAAATATCCAGTCAAACAAAAAACAAAACAAAACAAAACAAAACAAAACAAAACAAAACAAAACAAAACAAAACAAAAGCTAGTCTATTTTAATTCTATGTTTTAATGTAAAAACATAATAAAATCATCTGATTGTGGTGGATCTTAGTATCAGGCAAATACAACTTCAGACAAACAACAACATATAACCTTTTTCACCATGACATTATTTACCAAAAATGAAGCCATAAATAACCATTAGACAAAAAGTA
>OMLM01006705.1:22345-37277 GCA_900302695.1 Helostoma temminkii | reverse complement strand
GGCAGCCAAACTGCGCGCCGAGGAGGACGCCAAGAAGAAGAAGTTATTCTCCAACAAGTCTTTCGGTAGCTACCTGCAGAAGGTGGACCAGAAGAAGGGCAAGAAGCTGACGGCACGGGAAGAGAAGAAGAAGGCCTTGCTGGAGCGCAAGAAGCCGCTCAACATCGACCACCTGAACCAGGAGAAGCTGGCGGAGAAGGCCCAGGAACTGTGGCAGTGGCTCCACCAGCTGCACGCTGAGAAGTTTGAGCTCGGCGAGAAGCTCAAGAGGCAGAAGTATGACATCTATGTGCTCAGAAACCGAGTCAGCGACCACCAGAGGGGCTCCAAAACATCCAAGACCTCCCGTGGGGCCAAGGGCAAGTCTGGCTCCTGGAAGTAGGGACCACAGCCAAGTTGTTTCTGGACTATCTGTCTCCTGTTTCCAACTTGAATCATAAAAACTATCCCAGGGATTGTGTGTAGGTTGAGGGGGAACTTTAGGGGCAGAATGAATCGAATGAAGTAAATCTTGATTTATGTGTGATTGTCTGTGATTGTTCTAACTTAACAATGCTAATACTCACCAGATCATCTGCTCAGAAGCTGTGGTTGAAGACTGTATTAAACTTCACTGCTCTCCGACAATATTTTATGGTTTTTATGGTTCTATCCTAAAGAATCTTCATCAGGGTTTTACTCCACCAGTGTGATGAAGGGTTTCAAATAATGTGCAAATCTTCTATTTGATTCCAATAAAGGATTAAGCTCTAGTGGAATTATTTCCATGTACTAATCTGAGTCATTTCACAGTATTTTTACTTCGTCCAATGAGGGGTCAGGAGTAATGGTACCAGTGTGGCCAGGGTTATGTTAAAGGGCTGAACAGTCTAACAGGTGTAGTGTAACAGCTGACTTTATATGCAGCTAATTTAGTCTCTGAAGCTCAGGACTGCGCCTGCAGTGTTTTTAGCAAAAAGAACCAACTGTTGACCAAAAGGTCAAGAACCCACCACCGCAGGAGTCCACTGTAATGAGCTGCAATCAGCAAGACCCGGTTGTTCTGAACCTTTAAGGATCAGATTAAATTTGATTTCAAGTTAACAAGTAGCCGCTCGAGATGATTGTTATTATACAGCTTTAGGCCAGAATCAGTTGAATAAATGTTATTACCATACTGGACTGTATGAAAAACAACAGTCTATGGTCAGTGCAACACTCCACTGTGATTTATTTGCTTTTAAATGTTGAAGACTGTTCTAGCAAAGTTTGTTCAGAGGAGAAGAACAGGACAGAGTTTAGGAAATATTGTGTTTTTATTAAAATTTCTCTGCATCTGCACCACTTCTATCAAAAATTCTTAATAATACCAGAAAACCCATAGTCACATACCTACAGTAAATTCTGGATGTAACTTTTTGTAGGATTGCTAGTGTTTCTTTTCTTTGCATCAATATTTAATTAATCAGAAATGTGATTGGGAACAGATCGGAAACAAAATCGATCAAGTTTGATCGTTTAAAGGCTTCGAACCACACTGCGCTGATCTGAACTGTGGGTGATTTGCAACATCCACTTGGCTTGTTCCCATTTTAGTCATCAAAACATCAAAACTGTTCTACAGTGAAACGTCCATTAGGTGGCCCCAGAGCACTTTAATGCAGCATTCAGCTTCTCCAGATGTTGCTGGAAAAGGTGAATTACACAACTGAATGCTCACATATTACATATGTCTAAATGCTTTTATTTAAATCACTTCATCAGGCAGCTTTTAAAATAAAAGTCTTTTTATTCCACGTTGCATTTCTGTATAACAATTGTAACTTGATAAGAAACGAGGTTTGATGGCCATTTTCTTCCCCCATGCACACCAATCATCCCTTCAGGTGCATTCACAGGAAAAACACCAGCGCTGCCATGACTGCAGTAATAGAAATATGTCAAACTAAGGTAGAGGGAAATTTCTGTCAGTGTCTTACGGCTGTTTCGCTCTCATGGCTGTGACAAGCTGTTAAGGCTTTCCAGACATCGCAGTATATGCCAACAGGTTACCATAGAGACAGGGAGAGGCCGTCTAGCTTTTCTATACCCCCCTGCAGCCTCACTCAACACACCCACTTGCGCATTCACCCTGCTGCTTTAGCCTAAAGGTGTGTATCATACCGGCGGATCAGACGAGTGCTGGTGCCAATGTTCCCAAAACTCTGCAGTTTATTCTAATAGATAACAGCTTGTTGCTGAATTCAGATGATTTTTAGTTTAAACACACCTGCATGTACCTCTGTGTGTTTATATATATATATATATATATATGTGTGTGTGCACCATGAACAGCAGCTACAGGGTCATAAAGGGGTGTTGTCTGCTCATTAGTACCCAGCAGAGACTAGAGGATAATGTAAGTGCTGCATGTATTGACAGCCCCACACTTTCAGCTCTGTTCTTTGGTTCAGCCGCGCAAGAACGTCCTTCAAATGTTGAGTCCTGATTATTTAAATTGAGAAAAATAAATTCCTGAGAGGTGTTTTTTTTTTTTAGCAAGTGCACTGTCTAATACTAAACACCATAAGTAAACACCATTTTTGTTATTCTACTCACCCACAAATCGCTTTTCATGCCAGCCAGGCACTTGGAGGTGTAAGTATACGAGTTGTGTATATGTATATATGTAAGTATAATAGGTGCACTTTTCTACATGAAAGCTGCCTCTACTACATGGTAAAGGTACATATACACCATGCTGCAGTACAGACGGCTAAATCATAAGCACTGTTACACAAATAATAGTCAAAGGTGGATGTACAGTCAAGATTTAACATTTTCTTGCGATCATTCACTAATGATTTAATAATTGCTTCAGTAATTAATAATAAATGTGTGTTTTATACATACACAGTAGATACTAAGTGGAGAACGGCCCATCTCAGTCTTTGCTGCAGTTGTCTTGTTTTATGCTCTCAAACAGTCCTTGCAGCAGCTATTCAAACAGAAGACATGCCGTACATAACATAACATAACTGTAGGCTATTCTAACATCGCTAATGTATGTAGGTGTATGTATGTTCCTATTTACTCAAACATTTTCCTCTATGTTGATTTTATTTTGAAATAGTTCACTCATCATCAGTAACTTCATTAACATAAAAGTTGGCAAATGATGACAACATGCAGACGTCTGTAAATCTGTGGTTAGTTGAAGTGATGGAAAGTCAATGACTTTGTACTTTGTACCTGAGGACTTTACTTAATTACAATTTTGAGGTACTTATACTCAATGTATTTCTATTTGATGCTGCTTTTTGTTGTTACTCTACTAAATTTCAAGGTATATAACGGAAATATATAGTAAGAGTAGCAGTATAAAGTAAAAGTGTAAAGTAGCCATTTAGCCATTTTCAATGCAGGTACAAGTACTTCAAAATGTTAAATAACTGTACTTAAAAAACTGGTACTTTCCACCACTGAATATGATAATTTATGTAATTTAATACAAAATCCTCTGAAAGGGGGTATTCTGCATTCTGAGTACTTTTTTACTTTTGATATTTTACTCTACCTTAAAGTATATTTTACTTTTCTTTCTATAAATAGAATGTTGCTACTGTTAAATACCTTACAGTGAGGATATACCTTCTACAGCTGGCTCAACTTAAATGGGCTCATTAACTAGGTACTTATTAATATAATAAGTACTTTGTTATTGAGTAAAGTACTTATTAACGAAGTAACTGGCTGAGAACTGTGACTTAACACAGTGAGCAGGTTAATAAAACCTATACAGTGTAAGGTTGAATATTTATGCCTCTCTGGCAGGTGGTTTCTTTATGTCTGATTTCATAAACACACCTCTGTGTTCATATTATTATATAAACAGGAGTCCAGTGGGGAAACCAGTTTAGAGACTTGTCTACGCTCCTGCTCTCCGGATGCCTCCGGCCTGTGGATAAATCAGTCTGCCTTGGAGACGGTGCCGTCTGGGCTTATCTCCACCCTACTCCAAATTGAGGTGGGAGTTGGTAGCAGCCAAAGGTATAAAGGAGATTTAGCCCGGCCGACAGGGCATTAATCTCTGCACCTCCTCGGCATCCTGTAAGTTCTCGAGCCCGGATCCCTCTGGCCTTGTAAAGATTTGATGTCACCAAGTATCCTATCAGCACCTCGTTGTAGCCCGTTGAGAGCAAGTTCATGAGTGCATTCTGTAGCTTCTGTAGGTGTATGTTTGTGCTGGAACATAGCTATTAGTCCAGTACATCGTCTAGATGAGAATAGTAACAGAGGACACTTAATTGCTGTGATACTTAACCAAGCCCTCTTAAGTAGAGGTTCAGCTATCAAGTGTTCCTATTGCTGCTATTGCAACCAGCCTTCGTCCTTCGTACTCATTTTCAAAACCTTAGCTGACAATTCTCTCGACCTGTCAGGGCACATAGAGAAGTGACTTTCGACCCACACTGTTTGATGAGTAGTGTTTTCCATCTTCATGACCTTTACATTCACAGCTGCATCTATGTACAGTTAGCTCCAGATGACCAGTTGTGGTATATTCCCTCATTACTTAAAGACAAATGAAGAAGATAAAAGGTCTTGAGTTGATATCAGGTAATGAATTAAGATTTGGCAGCTGTTTGACCGGAGCTACCAATATGAAATCATAACAACAGCGCTCAATGCAAGTGAAGGAGGCCATCATCATTTTTAGATGACTAAAATGGATGATCGCAGAATCTTTTCCTCGGTGAAGAAAAACCACATCAACAGAAGGCAAAAATACTCTGGAGAAGGCCTCATTTTTAAAATCTACAATCAAGAGACGCCTTCATAAATGTAAATACAGATCATTTACAACAAGGTGCAAACCACTGGCAACAAGCCAGATTAGACTTTAGCAGAAAACATCTAAAAAAGCCTCCTGGTTTCTGAAATTAGATTCTTTGAACTGATGAAAACAAGACTGAGTTATACCAGAATGATGGAAAGAGAAAAGTATGATGAAGGAAACAAACAGCTCATGATCCAAAGCTTCCACATCACGTGTCAAACATGGTGGAAGCAGTGTTATGGACTGGGCATGTATGGTTCCAGTGGAACAGGATGATGATGTGACTGGTGACAGAAGTCATGAATTCTGACGTGTATAGGACTATATTCTCTGCTCACATTCAGTCAAATGCTACAAAACTCATTTACAGAGCACATGGATGATGACCCTAAATATACCAAGAAAACAACTCGAGACTTTTTTAAGGCAAAGAAATGGAATATTCTTCCATGGCCAAGTCAGTCGCCTGATCTCAACCCAATAAAGAAGCTATTCAGTTACTGAAGGCAGAAAGACCCACGAACAAGCAGCAACTGAATGTGGCAGCAGTGAAGGGCTGGTAAAGAATCTCCAGGGACAAAACTGTGTCCATGGTCTCCAGACTTCAGGCAGTCATTGACTGCAAAGGTTTCTTAGGTATTGAAAATTATGATGTTTAAATACTTTAGCGTGCCTTGACATACTTGGCTGTAATTCTGACATGGTAAATCCATATTTTTGTGAAATCTCTGATTACATTTTGATTTTTTTATTTCAAATTCTCCATTTTCAAATGGTGTATAAAGGGAAAATCATAAAAACTTAAAATACTTCTCAGCCTAACTTAAGCCTGCACATATAAATGTATGTATGAAACGGCCCTGAAGAGAACACAGAAACTAAATTAGCAACTATGGAGCCAATTTAGAAATGTAGAACTGTTCTTTCAGTCTTTGCTGGTTTGAATGAGTTTTGGTTGGAAAAATAAATAATTATGCATGTCTCTTAAAATCTGTGGACCCATCAGTAGTAAACATACCTGAATTAGAAAAGTAAAATAATAAACAAAGAAAGATGTTGCTCTTAGATCATGTTTCCGTTCGTACTAAATAGTGTGAGATGGTGGGACGGTATCTGTGGAGTACTCAGGGTCTGAGAGTGAGTCACTTCGAGTGTGTGTCCTTATGTCGTCATGTGTCACGGGGAATCACTATAAATACAAAATCATGCAGTTATCTAACAGCTTTCTGGCGGGGGCGCCCACAAACACATTGTAAGGACGCATGTCCAAGCGGTGACTCACCACTGGAGAGTGTAGGAGCTCGGGCTGTTCATTCATGGAAAAGCAGATCACATACAGTCCTGACATCATACTGTACACCTGACTGTATCATGTCCTCACAGAGCTGTTAGCATTGGTGTAGTCTTGTTCAAATGCAAATCATGTCTATTGGGAATTAGTTAATGTCCTGAAGGCAACATATCTGTGTTTGTCTAAATGCTGTGTAGTCAGTGGAAGAAATCCGACGTCTGAATCTGTATTCATGTACTTTTCTAGCAAACATTTCCCCGTATGTGCTGTCCCGCCTCTGTCATTTGGACATTGGATGTGTGTCTCTGGCTATGAATCGTTGCACTGTGGGATGAGCGGTACCTGTGATGGAATGAGCGGCATCTGATGAACGGCTGCATTTAGATTCAAGCTCACATCCTCCGCAGTGTCTCTTGGGTGATTCATGTCGACTCCTCCACCTCTGTTCACCATGTAAATCAGCAGAGCAGCTGAAGCAGACTAATCGCACACAGCCGTCTCCTTCCAGCCTGTTATTATCACATCTTCCCGCCACTGTGATGCTGCTGACGATAGCACTGCTGCTCACACCTGTTGGAGCCACAGTCGAGCCTTTTGTTTCCCATTTCAGTGACACTCACGGCGTATTTATTATCATCCTCAGACTGATTTTGAAGCAGGGCTTAAAACAAGTGGGAGTCAAAGGCTATCAGAGGAAAATGGAGCGGTGCGGATTATCTCACAGGAGAGAAAATATTTAATAGGTGTTAAAAAGCTTTCATCTCACTGGGATTAATTTTCTTATTATCTGGACAAAACATTTGTTCATGAAGTTGTGTGTTCTTTGAATGTTTGAGAGTTTCACACACTTTCTTAAAGAGGAACTTCATATTAAAATGTTTTTATGCCCCCTTCCTGATTGTTTATGTTTTTGCATATTTGTACTAAACGATTCAAATCATCAAACAGTTTTTCATATTTCATGAAGTATTTTTTTTTTAAGTGTGATTTTTTAATTATGATGATTTCATTTATTAAGACAAAAAGCTGTCCAAACCTGCCTGGCCCTATGTGAAAAAGTAATGTTTGTGTGATTGTGTGGTGAACCTTTCCAGCAGTGTCCAGCCTACCAAAGTTACTCCAAGAGCACAGTGACGACTCATCCTGGAGGTCATAAAAGAGCCAGAACAACATGTAAAGAACTGCAGGCCTCACTTGCCTAAGTTAAGGAGGTTTTGGAGTGGCTTAAATGCAGACTTAAATCAGACTGGTATTCTGTGGCATGACCTTCATGCTTGAAAACCCTCCAACGTGGCTGAATTAAAGCAATTCTGGGAGAAAGAATGGGCCAAAAATCCTCCACAGTGATGTTAAATAATCATTGCCATTTTTTGCAAACGCTTGATGCCAGTTGTTGCTGCCAAGGGTGGCACAAACAGCTATTACATTTAGGGGCAATTACTTTTTCACATAGGACCAGGCAGGTTTGAACAGCTTTTTCCCTTAATATGAAATCAGTATTTGAAAACTGTATTCTGTATTTACTCTGTTATCTTTGTGTAATATTAAAATTTCTTCTGGGAGAGGTGGGCCATCTGCAACAGGCTGATGGCCCAGTTGAGTTGAAAATGCTAAGGAGAACCCATCGTGGAGTAAGCTGTCAAACGCTTGTACCAGGTCAAAAAACGTCTTCCAGACTTTGCTTTTCGTTATGTGACGTTAAAAAAGTTCTTCTAATAGTTATTAAAGGAGTTAATAGGAGTCAAAAATCAGAACAGAAGTCGAAGTGATCAGTTGGTTTTATCTAGTGTTCAACAAAACCAAGCCCATTCTGGAGTAAACTAAAGATCAACGAACAATACATGGTCTTATGTAAAAACCCATTGTTGCTGGGTAGATTACAAATATAGGTAATCTTTCTACTATAAACTCATACAACATCATAAAGACAGCAACAAGTGGCAGCCTCAGTACGCTCTGGTACTGCCTTCATAGCCCCCTCTGATAGGCCCACTCGCTTCCTAAGACATCCCTGGTGGGTCGCACATTTTTCTTTACTACAAACCATCATTAACTATCACCTGTCCTCTCTTGGACATTTTTTCCTGTGGAGAAAATGTAAGCTTAAATAACACGCATATTAACGTCTCAGAAATAAAGGAGGTAAAAAATAAAAGTTTAAATAATTAAAACTTAATTTATCTAAAGAATTCCATGTTTCTACATTTAGGGTATTCAAGGACATGCAGCATGGAGGAAAAACACATCTGCGGGACCATAACAGTTACAGCACACTTGTGCTTCGGGGCCACTCTGAATGCCTCAATTAAAACATTCACACTTATAAGTTCAAAAGTTTCATGGATGGTCTAAATATGAATACGTGTCACGAGTTGGTCGTTTCTGTCAAGAAAAATCAATGAGGGAGGAAGACTAATGAGAGAGGATTCCTGTGCTCTCACCCATGGGGTAAAACATCTATTTATAGCCACTTACATCAATAAGACTTCCCTTGGTGTCACTTGTGTCTAATGCTTCATAAAGCAAGCTTCGCAACCTTTCATCTCCACTCTACCGAGGATGGTGATGACTGGCTCCAGCAGCAGCACAGGACACCTTAAGAAGCTCTCAGTTTTTGTTCTCCTGATATTAAAAGCTCCAGCAATTCGGTCTTTGATTCCTCCATTAAACACCCTCCAGGAAGAATCTCTCAACTCTGGCAGATTGCTCACCCTCCACACCTAGACAGGCGAAGACAATGTGAGACAAGTGTTGAGATCCAGGCGAGTTCTTGTTACTCTGCCAGACAGACAAATCATTAAGCACCCACAAGGCTACCACCAACTCTGAACAGATGTTCCAGGGTTGTGGTAGGGGAGGGGGTTTGCATTTACTCCACGAAGATGATCCAGAACGCTTGCCTTTGTATTTCTGCAAAGGAATCACATTTAATACTAGAATATTGTGTCATTTCATATTTATCATATTTGAGTTATGTAACCCAGGCTCCTAACACCAGATGCACTCTAAGAAGACAATGTGATACAGAGCCATGATTTTTTTTTTAATGGTTACACTGAAAGCCATAAAAACGTCTGTTGGGCTGTAATGGGTGGTGGCATTGCATAACTGTCTGTCCACTTACCCCTTTAACTGCAATTGTTCTTAGAATAGAAACACCCCCGCTACCTCGCCGTTAATGAGTTAACCTCTGACCGTCTGTGTCCAATGTGCCGTGGAAAATCCAGCTATAATAAAGCAGACCTGTGTGTGCACAACAAAATATTTAGCTGTGAAACATCACTGTCTGGAAAATCTGATTTGGCACAATACGACTTAATTAACTTTATTATAAGAACAGGATTTAATGGAGGGAATATTAATTATGAAGATATGTTTAGCATTAGCACTACTGAGACTTTGATCATCTAGTGATGGCTAATTAAAGATCTCCCAAGGTGTCATTATTCAAAACACGACGAGTCTTCAAAGAGTAGAAGTTGAAAGAACCTCTCATCTTTATGTTACATCATCCTTGTTGACAATTTTGCAGCTAAGATGGATAAATCCCCCAAATAATGACTAATCCTGCAGGTGCATTGTTGACGCTAGCCATGAGCCCAGTCCAATCTCCTGCTAAGTCTTCACAGAGCAGTGGTGTTAAATACCCAGCATGAATACCCCATTCAGGAAATGACAAAGCTTTAATTACATGCATCGCCACATTGTGCTGTTAGCCTTCGCTAACTAAAGATACAACTCATCTCTAAATATGGGTTTAGCATCCAGAGAGTGGGCTGCTTTCATCGCCAGGGAAACTAATGCAACACACCCCTGTTGTGTGTGTTTCATGATATTCTTTGGCTATCGTGGATCAAAAGGAAACTGTAGTGCACGTCGCCCTGCAGCAGAGATCAAAATGTTCTCTTCATATTTCACCATCAAATGTGTGCAGGATGGGAAAGAGGGAACCATCTATCTGACAAGCTTTTAATTTGATCTTAAAAGGTCATAAAATCACTGGGCCTCATATTGCTCAGTGGAGAGGTTATCTAACATTTAGTATTTGAATGTTAGCAGTGTGCTGCAGGAGGCGGCACAGTGCCAGCCGACCTCAAAGACGCATTAAGTGTTTGGAGAAAGACGAGGCTTACTTTACTTCACCAGCGCTGATTTGTCCCTCTACTAAATGCCACTATATAATGAAAAGCTGCTCCGTTTGATCAAAGTCATATTATTCGGAGTAATTATTTCATTTTGAATGCGGACAACACTTACTGCTCTTCTCCGTGGTGGGAAAGCAAAAACGTACTCTTATTATTGTCTTGTCAGAATGTTGAGAAACGGTTACAAAAGGCTGCGTCAGACAACACTCAAAGAGCAAAAAAGCAACACAGGGAAAATCTAATGTGTGACAGAACTGTAATTAAACTGTGTATCATCTTCTGTCTACTACAGTATGTAGCAGAAGAGTGTGAGGAGTTTAGAGAGGCGGCTTAAAGTTAACAGGACAAAATATTCTACCTGGAATTCTGAATTCTGAATTGAAGAGAGACATATTTATATTTTAACATATTTATTTTGTTAAAATACATATGAAACAGATACAATAAATCATATCCCAAATGTTTACTTTAAATTCATACAAAAGTTATCACAAACTGTACACATTACACAGTAGTTGCAGTTGTTGTTGCTCAATACAGATTCAACCGATATGCAAACGATTACAGCTCAAAGCTCTAAACGCCTAAACGTGGAATAACTTCGGCTTCAGTGGGTCTACAGGTTGACGAATTGCTCAACAACTAATACAGAACGTGTTTAAATTTCACTCGATTACAAGTCTGAGCTGCTCAAATTATCACCAAACAACAGAAATACATTGCAACTTCTTTTTCCATATGTTTACGACAACTTCTTAATATCACTTTTCAATATATATACACAGTGCCATTGACAAGTTAATATATACAAATGTAAACACACATTATGAAATATTCTAATAATACATATGCATTACTTACATTTCCCTCAATAAGTGTTTTTTAAAGTGGTGACAGGCATGCTACAAGTAAAAATATTTCTTTTTAATATTATGGGCAGCACAGGGGGAAGAAAGCATCATATGCATGTGCAAGTAAGATAACAGTACATAGCCTCTTTCTATTTGCTATGTTGGTTTCTTATTAGTTTTTTATTACTCACTTTAAAGAAGCTGAGTCAGTGTTCGATGCATTGAACTTATATATGGCTTAATGGAAGAATATACACAACAATTTTTGAACGTTTGTGTGTGTGTAAATCCCTTTATTCAGTTCCCTGAATTTGTATCCAGTTACTAAAAGATTTTTTTTTTACTATGTGTAACTCTACTCTGCTGCACTGCAGTTTGACCATCTGATCTTTTGCTGGTCCTCACTCCCTCTAAGTTACTGTTACATCTGTCAAGCTTTTTACTTACATAGCGCGTAAGCAGAACAACGATAGATCATTTCAAAGTAGCCAACATTGATTTTGTCGAAAAATTGATGCTAGCTGACTTTTTTCAGCTACAGCTACATAATTCATTCAGATATTCAGATTCTTTTCAAATGTTGGTAATTGAGATGTCTCTGGTCGACTTTTTAATGTTTTAATCTGTCGCTTACAAACTGATAACCTAATGGCTACATACTGTATACAAAATGCCAAAAAAGTGATTTTCTTCGCAGACGACATACTGCTGTTCTTCTGTCGCTGCAAATAGCCCAAGTATTACAAATATGACAAAAAAAAGAAGAATCACACTTTTATTTACTTCTAACACTGCACTACTCATCTGCTATGCTAATATTAAAGCAGTTTGATCCACTATTCACACATTCAGTCTGGTATTGTTTAGGACCGGATTTAACAAGCTCGACAGGCCTGCTGTTTTAAAGAGAGGTTTACCAAATGATCAAACTGGACTGATATTTAATTAATATTCCATTACTCTTTTCTGAATCACTTACACTTGTACTCACTCTGTGTGTAAATCAACATAGTCAATTAGTCTATTGATTCCCTCTTTATAAGAATCATGTGTTTATAGGGAGCCAAAATATTGTTCATTAGTGTTAGTTCACCTTTTAATTGCAACACGAGGGACATCTGCAGTGTAAACAGTAGTTTAATTATATTTCATAACTTTACAGGTATAATTAGAGGATGAGTCTGACATATTTCTAACTAATGTTGCTTGTTCAATTTGCAGTTAGGAGCTGAAGTCAAACCCATCTGTGCAAATAAATATAAACTTCTAATAAAAAAGTCTTGCCAGGTTTTTGTTAATAAATGAATTTCAAACACACATGGATGCGACAGTTTGTCTCTCTATACATACTGTATGGTTGCTACATGTATCTGCTACAGTTATTATACATCTAATATTCTATCTGTAATCAATGATGGCTGTTTATTGACTGGCTATACATGTCTGTGACAGATGTGACTGATGAATTTCCTAATATTTACCAAGCCCTTGTAGATGCTCAGGTTCTGCCAGAATCTTGATCATAACTGGATTGATTCTCCTTTTTTTATTAGCAAGCAAATGTTTTCGTGGCACTGAGCAGCGTAGCCCTTTGACTTTGTGCCATTTCAAAGTAAAACACTCAAGAGCTCTAGGGCCGGAAAAATGTCGCTCAAAATACTGAACACAGTTTAAAATGAATCATACTCCTTGCGGTGAGGCCTACCATTCATGTGGTCTACGTGGAAAAAATTTGAAATGAATTGAATTACAGTTGGTGCTGTGCATAGCCAGCTCTGTAGAACACTTGGAGAATAAAAACAATTCCAATACAACCTTGTTTTCATAAACACACACTGTGAGAAATGTGTTGAAGTGACTTCACTTTTCACAACATGCTTACAAGAGACTCATATGCAACACAGCTTCTCAGTTTTCTTTCAGAGGTGCTGTTATCACTCTACCTGCGATCATCAAGGTGTCAGTGGAGGTTTGGGCGAAGGACACGAACCTTGACTCTCAAAGCTTGCTGCTCTTCCAGGCCACTGAAAGGTAAAGCATCACAAAACACAAAACTTTATAGAAGCATGCCATTAATTTTTGCAAATTAAGTATTTCTCTAGTCCTGAGGATGTACTGTGATCATGGGCAAACAGGTTATTTTGGCATGATCAGATGCATGTTTAGTGTAAAGGGCATGTTCCCCTGAAAGAAAGTGTTTCATTTGTTTGGCAGCGTGTTGCTTGAGGGGATCTAATTATGTATTGACCAAAATGTAGCTAAATACACACTTTGTCCTAACACATGATCCTCTAATAAGCACCCTCCTGCTCCTTTACACGATATGAGGACAGAACAAAACAAGCACAAGAACAGTCAGATTCTTGCATTTAAAAATAGGCGCATGTTCCCAGGATTTATTCATGTTTTGCCAATGATCACAGTTTTCACAAAAGCATAAAATAGTTTTACCACTGAAAATTGGTAATCACCTGTATTTTCCTATTCGGCAGGTGGGGAGAGGGTGTGGCAAAAGAGGAAAAAACACTGATGTCAAATATGAATTTACATTAACTGGTGTGAAACAGTTAGCCTCTGTCAGAAGCCTGTGCTTTTTTTGAAACTTTATTAGTTACACACAGTATCTTGTGAGACAAAAAATTATTCACCAATACATCCGAGTGTCAACTGAGATCTGTACAAAGCTGCAAAAGTTTGCAACCATTTGTTGATTTACAAAAATCCCTCAAGTGTAAGACTACTATCGGTTATAGGTTATAGTATCTGCTGGTTATTTCTATATGTGGGAACATGTACTAGGAAGGATGTACTGGTATTGATGCAGACAAAGCTAGGCTAGCTAGTGTTTACTTTTGGTATTTTCCACAGAAAAATAATGTACTAAAATGCTATAACCTGATTTTTTTATGACCTCCTCTAGCTCTTACTGCAGCTTTTTGAAGAGAATATCATGTTAAAAACTAGACGCTGACCCATGTATTGCCGTGGCCGGAATTTGGAATTTTTTAAACATCATCATCAGCTGATAAGTCCTTTCACAGACAACAAACGCCACATGGCCACTTTACATAAGCACATGGCTAATTAGTTGAGGTGGGCCGATATGGGATTTTTACTGGCCGATGCAGATATTGAGAAATTAATCTGGCCAATACTGATGAAGCCTTATGGATGGAAGGCAAAACGTCTTCAAGAACCAAAAAATAAGTCCAGTTGCTACTTAACAGAACCTTTGGGATAACCATGACCTGGATGACTGAGAACCTTCACAGATAAATGACCATTTATTAGGCATAAATATTTATTAAAACTTAAATTAAAAAAACATTAAACAATTGAGGCATTTAGTGCAACCTTTCCTTTTCTTTTGCTGAAATATAAATACTGGAATACTGGAAAACACTGGAATAAATAGGGGATGCCTCATCAGTGTAACTAACAGCAGAGACATTACTGGTATGTGAGCTTAATCTCGTGTTTGGCATCCCCTACCTCCAGTGTTTTGTTTTGGTTTTTTTGTATATATTTCAGCAAGAGAAAGGAAAAGGCTTCACTAAATGCCTCAATTGTAAAATTTTTTATTTAGGTTTTAATATATATCTATGCATGATAAATGTTTATTTAGTTTCACCAATTTTCTGCATTTCTCATTTACTGTAATTACATGTATCAGGCCTATCAGCCATATTGATTTCTCAATATCGGCATTGGCATTGGCCATTAAAAATCCCATATCGGTCGACATCTAAATAAAAACAGCTGCGGTTTATGTTGCATCAGCCAAAGCTCCTCAAAATGTCAACACGATTTTAAATGTTTAAAAACCAAACTTCAAATACCAAAAGAA
>OMLM01006705.1:10707-22325 GCA_900302695.1 Helostoma temminkii | reverse complement strand
AAAAAAAAACCAAAAGAATGTACTTTTATATACAGTACTGAATGGGCTGCAAGTTATATTTTTACTGTTTGATTTAGATTTTTACTGTTTTCTAACAGTAATAAAAAAAATACAGGTGCAGTGCTGATTTGTGCTGAGAAGAACTAAAAGCTTAAAAACTCAGTTTATTGTCACATTCAGGAGTGAATATGAGGTCTCTGAGGCTAAGGGAGAAAATATATGTATGTATATATTTATATATGGGACTAAGACATGGCTGTACCTCTCCTAGAGCGTGCCAGTGTGTTATGGGCTTCCGCGGGTAAGCCAGCATTTCATTCCAGTGATCTCGTCCAAGGCCCTCGGCATCTGGCCCAGTGCGACACACACCAATCACCTCATTGTGTCCAACGCTGTTTGTGATAGAACACACAATTAAAACACATTTATAAGTAACTGTGACCTGGAAAGCAAATGCACATTTCACCAGCTTTAGATGTGCCCAGTGGGATTTTTATGCCTCCATGTCAGAGGTATATTTTCAAGTTGTCCGTTCGCCTGTCTGTACCATTCTTGGATGAACTGATTAGATTTTGTTGGTCTAAGGTCGACTATCATGTTCGTCCCCCTTTATCTTGTGAACGTGGTGTTGCAACAAAATCTGAAGGAATTTCTTCAAATTTGGCACAAATGTCCACTTGCGCCCAAAGATGAACTGATTACATTCGGATGGCCAAAGATCAAATCACATATGTACCATTCTTGTGAGTGTAACATTTGGCATAGACGTCCATTTGGACTCATGTATAAACTAATTAGTATAATAATGTACAGACGTACATATAAACTACAACCTCATTGGCTGACAGAGCAGGCAGCATTCCCTCTGATCCTGTATTATGGCACCGTACACATTATGAAATACAGGTTGTGGCTACAGAATGAGTCTGTATCGTTGTAGCCAGATAGGGTTTGTTAACAGAGCTAGCGTATCACACTGTGTTATTATGGGCTGTAACCAGCTGCTGCCAAGGCTGATTGGCACAGGCTGCAGCTGCGATTATGGCTGTGATTGTGGCCGTAGTCATTCCCATGCTCTGGTTGTTATAATTCTGGCTAGTGTACATGGATCTCTTGTCCAAAACAGTAAATGTGTGTACGGTGCCACATCACTCCATCCATTCAGCTGTGTTTCCAGGAACTGGCAGTGCCATTTGTTATGCTGTGCTTAACTGGGCTGGACCGTAACTGTTTCTATGGCTCAAAAAGAATGAAAACACAAAGACGGAATGTGAAACATATTATGAGGGAATGCCAAAGAATTTAATTTGAAAATATTGCCAATATCGATGTCTTGAATGTGTGGAATAACTGAGATAAAGAAGATAGGTGACAGGAATTATACACCACATGAAACAGCTCATCGGTTTCTGTGTTTTAGAGCTAATTGTTACAGTTCCCCCCTCCGACCAGCTGAGGCAGTGTCCCTGCAAGCCTCTGTATCTTGGTTTCCTTTGTTTTGTCTTTTCACTTGCTTGTCTCAGCTGGTCTGAGTGAATTCAGGTGTGTGTTTTTAGCAGGTGTGTTGTGTTTAGTTATCACTGTGTTTATATTTAAGTCTGTCTTTTTCAGTTCGTCATCGCTAGTGTGTCATATTTCCCCCTCGTTCGTTCCTTGTTCCTGCCATTCACCTTTTCTCTGACCTCTAGCTGTGTTCACCACGGTACCAAGCAAGTTGACAGAATAGTTAGTTAGTAGTCAGCTTGTTTGTTTTCTGGTTAGTCTGTTAGTCCAGTCAGCTTTCGTACAGTTTGTTAGTTCCAGCCTTTTGTAATTAAACCATAATTGGGAGTTGCACTCTGATTTCATTGTGCTTACTGTAATTGGATCCACTTATTAGCCTGTTTGTCACAGTAATCTTCCCCCCTGTAGTGCAACACTAAGCAGAGCATGTTAGCATGGCTGCTAACTCACCGATCATAATCCATCACCATGATGGACAAACTGACTTGTTCCACGTTCTCCGGGGGGATGTCGAAGATGATGGCCTCGTTGTACACTGGGTTGAGTGTGCTTTTCTTGGTAGTTGTTTTTCTCTTCTTCAACCTCCGTCCGTCACATATCAAGTAAGCCTTCACATATGGATCTAAGAGACGCACACGCTGTCAATTAAGATGCTCCTCATGTTGACTTTACACTTGTAGGGGTTGACTTTAGCAAAAAGCAACAGAAATGCTAAAGTAAAAATCACTGCACATCTTTCAGCTTCCAGCTGTGTAGCTCTAGAGCGTACAAACTATTTCCTTTCTCACACTTAATATGCAGCTAGGAGATGTATCAAGCCATTCTGACAGGTGCTTTCAATCATTTGTGTCTTTTCCCCTATTTCCATTTTAAGTGGCCACCTGCTGTCTCATCTCAACAGTTTGATTTATGGCTCAGCTTTTGGTGTGAGCTACATGTTATGTGCCGTGCGGTTACCTGAAGAGCCCGTTATGTCCATGGCTTTGAGATTTCTGCATTTGATGACTGTTAGGGTCATTCTGCCTGCTGTGGGGAGGTAGCACAACGAATACATGATCTCGCCCAGGTCAACGCTCTCCTGTACGACAAAAAACAGAATGCATGTGTCACCGCAAATGAGTAGTGGTCCAGTTCAAAAGAGTTTGTGCTTTGTACAAACCTGGAGCGTCAGTGCTGATGCTAAAGGAACCTTTAGAGTGAGAAGGGGCTTCCAGAACCAAACTAGTCATTGTTATTTGTCACTTTTCTGTCCATTCATTTATTATTTGTCACTAGTTTCTCTAGTTGTAATGAATGATTTTTTTTTTTTTACCTTTGAATGATTATTTCTAGCAGAGATGCAAGAAACAAATTATATTTTTGTTACTGTAACAAAGTTGTTTTTTTTGTGTACTTCTACATTTTTTAATAGTTTTTAAAAACTGTAAATTTGCTTTTATGTAAGTAGATTTATTCTCAAGTATTTTACTTGAGTACAGTTTAAATCGTCTCCGCTACAGAGTATAAAAAAGCCTCAGTGAATGCGTTAATAAACGATGTGCTCGATCGTGATTGAGCAGTGCAGGAGCAGAGAAACACACTAAATGTGTTTTCCTTTATTTAAAAAACACTGTCAGTGACGGAGAAGTCTCCTTTATGGAACCTCTGGTTGGGACTCAACAACCAGTTAGAAAATCATTTGGACTGAATCAGGTCTAAAGTGGTGGCAAATCCAGCCTCTGCCCAGCGCTGATCATTATCTCACGGCCCACACGTAAAACAAATTAACACAATTAATTCTGTAAAATGCTAAATTACCAGCGTAGCCTACTGTCGCATGCAGCGTGATGAGCTCAGCATTGTTTGCTGCTCATCCTGTCATCTTCCTGTGTAGTGTCTATATTGTTCCTGCAGCTTCGGAGCATTTGTCCTTCATCTGTCAGTAATCTAAGTAAAAGTTTAACATATTAGTTTACTGTGAACCTACAAGTGTTTCTTGGTCAAGCATCTACTTAAAGTTAATTTAAACTGAGGTACTTTTTACTTTTAAATGGAGTTTTAAGCAAGTAATTTTACTTTTACTTGAGTAGCTTAGCAGCAGAGTTCTTGACAGAAATATCTAGATATCCATAATTATTATCTCTGTACAGACACACTCAGTTTTTAGTTAAAGCCCTTCTCCAGGTGCATTTTACAGCCTCTAGACACTTTGCTTTGTTTTGAAAAACATGTTATTTTCTGCAAAAAAAAGTTCAATACATCATTATATAAGCCTGAAAATAAGTCTGGTCTTTCTCCCTCATTGTAAATTCTGAGATCTATGAATATTCATCACACGCAAATGTGTTGGTGTGGGAGGTAGACTGACCGTGTGTGTGTCAGGATATGACAGCAGGACGTTGGACAGATTTTGTGGTGTTTGAGCCTCATTCAGACCCAGACTCTGCTGAGGAGTCTGTTATTCTCTTATCTCACATGGTAAGTGTTTTGTTTTTATGTGCTATTAGCTCAGCTGTTAGCTTGCCCCTCGTGGCTTACACAGCCATTATAGTTAGTGCAGGTCAGCCTTAGCATTAACCTGTGTTACAACAAATATCAGTAAGACCTGCAGCACTGTGTTTTCACACTATTATGTATCTGTATGAAAGGGACCTAAACAAGTGTATTTAAAGGCTTTAAAACGGTTCCTGTTCCTTATTATCAGGTATGTACAGTATAACAGCTGATGTTTTCAGGATGTATTTTTGCTTGTCAGCTTTACAGCAGCTTTTAGAGACGCCTGTAAGACCCACAGATCCTCACCTGTGTGACCCTCCACCAGGTCTACAGACAGTGTGTGAGAGGTGAATGTTTTCAGCCAAGAACAACAGATGACACTGTTTTTTTTACTTTTATTTCGTTTCAACAAATAACCAAAACAGAAAAGTCTGGAAGGTAAAACAATTAGAAATGGGTATAGTTTCCTTTGTTGCTCGCAGTGTTTCCTCTGACAGCTCTGATCTCACTGCAGCTGCCATATTTACTAAACAGAAAAGACAAAACAGAAAAAGCAGATTAGCAGGAACATTTGGGAAACTCTTTGGATGTTATTTGTAGTACAGAGTATAATCAGATGCATGAACAAGAAGTGCAGTGAGCTACCAGCAAAATAAAAGCAAGACGTACACAAATTTAGACCTCTGGAATTATTTTAACTTAAATTTACGAGTTGAGTGAACTCTAAGAAATTAATTCACTGAGCTTGTTGCCTTACGTTAAAATACTTAGAATCAGAACAACTAATGTTTCTAAAACTAGGATTTTTAAGTTGAATCAGCTTGAAAATGTCAAACTTGGATATTAATGTTAATCCAAAAATATTAGCTGATTTAACAAATTCCCAAATGAGAATTCACAGTGTACAGTTGTGTATTTAGATGAGGACTGGTCCACGATGCCTTGCACAAACTTTGCTTTACTGCAGATGAGAACACTTCTTATAAAGACTTAAAGGTTAATTGGTGGTTGTAATATCAGCAGCCGCAGCAGTGTTATGTAGTAAAACAACCTTCTATCGTGTTTCTTTCAGGTATGAAATTACAGAAAATAGTGGGTTTTAGATAACATAACTAATAATTTAGCTACAGTCAAGTGTCTGATTTACAAATGAGCTGTACTGGACATCAGCCAACTTTACATTGGTGTGCAGTAAAATCAAACTCCACCAATGTTTGCTCATCTTTTAGTGGCATAAATAAAATAAATACTTACGTGCTGGCTGTCGTTGCTCCAGGATAAACAGGAGACGCTTCCAAATCATTTAATGAGCAAAACCTGCGACCTACTGCATAAGCCTGAGAAGAGAGTGAAGTTTGGATTTCTTCTGTCCGTGTTGACGGAGTAGGTGTGAAAGGAGGATTTCTGTGATTAAATTCCACATATCTGTGCCACAGGTCAGGTCTTGGTGGACTGAAGCTCCGGGGTCGGGTTTACATCCAGGAAACTGCAGCACAGATAAAACTTTCTCCTCCACAATGCTCAAAAGTTCGTTCTGGCTAAATCCCAGTCAGCGGTTTCCAGTATCAGGTTTCAGCGCCGAGTTCAGCATTTGCAAAGTTACTGTTAATGGTTTGTGGAAAATTTCTACGTCACAAAACCTTGCCTGTCCTCAGTGGCGGGAAACCTGCCCCCTTCAGCAGAGCCATGTGAAAACTAACTGTTAGCGACAAACTATGCACTAAACCAAAATCCCATTAATGTAACTTCCTTGTTTATTTATGGCTCTTTTGTCTCAATATTTCCCGCTTAGTTATATCTTGGCTTTGTTGATTTAGGGATTGTGTTGTTTAGTTCTTATTAATGGCTGGTAAATTTTAATACTGTTTTTATATTGATTTCTTAGCTTTATTGACATACTGAAATGTTTATGAAGTAAAAAATAACTTCTCTTCTAAATGTGAAACCTGATATACAGCATATTGCCACTGGATTCACTCTAGAAAAACTGAAAGTGTTTTCTCTTTTGAAATATCTGACAGCAGTGTGAATTTTCCACTTCTGGCCACAAACATTTCAGCCATGAAATATCTCCTACACACACACAGACACTTTTAAGTCCACAAAGTAACTGAAGTTGCCTTAAGGCATCCAATTGAGGTTTCCAGGTTAATCTATGGCCTGAAGTTTGAGGAGGCAAATATAATCTTCATGCTAGTTTACACAAGCAAGGCTAAGGAATGGCTCAAATGCTACTGTGCTCTGCTTATTAAAATAAAATCTGTTTCACTTCTCATATATATCCTAATTACTGAACTGCTGCTTAGTTTCATAAAGACACCTGGAATTAGGATGATCTTTTTTTTTACATTATATGTAATTGTAACTATTCCATTAAAAACTGAATCCAGAAACAACGGTTCAGTGCTCAGCAGACTGAAAACATTCATAAATAATGCAGAGGCTCTCGAGTAAACTGTGATAAATGGTAATGTAGGAGTGAAAAGCATTCTGGGCTAAATTATTATTATTTTTTTTTAGATATATGAGGAGATACATGATGATAAAACTGTTTGTTTTAGTAGAGTTATTGCTAATAATTATATATTTGTACTCTTTGTTGCTATATTTACATCTGTAGAATACCCAGCAGCTATTGGAAAATGTGTGTGGGTGTCTGGCTGATGAAACGCATTTCCCAAAGCATTTGAATTATGCAATGAGTTCCACCTGCCACTTTTCGTGGAACAGTGTTGATGAGTTCAGTGATTCGGTGAAATACTTCATGTTTAGACCTTTTTAAAAGTCGACGTTACCATTCATGTGTGTTTTTCCCTTAGAGATGGCGCACGACTGTTTTCATTCACCCCTTGTTGTTCCCTCAGAGAGATCGCTGTGGTGCAACAGTGTTCACATATGTGAGGATTTATCGGTGCATCAGTGTGGACGCCAACTCACCGTCGTCGCTGCGTGAATATCCTTCCACACCACCGCCTCCCTGGAGAGATCAGAGAGTTCAAAGAGATTGTCCACCACCACCTCGCCAATCATGTCGTGGCTGGTGAAGCGGTCAAAGTCGTACACGCTGAAGTGCAGCTTGCGGTTGCAGAGCTCATCGTACGCCACGGGGAAACAGAACGTCTCGTCAAACATGGGGTTCAGATTCTTGCGGTGGACTCGCGTCTGGAACTTCTTCTTCCTCTCTGGCAGCAGGTAGATCTTCACGTACGGGTCAGAGGTGCCTGTGAAGTCTTTGGCAGGCAGGTCCAAGGCCTTGAGGATCCGCACCACCAAAGCCTGTTCCTCGTAGTCGTAGCGCAGGGAGAAACTCAGCTTTCCGCAAGTCTCCACGGGCTCTTTGGCGCCGTCCTCTGAGTCCACTGACTTCTGCTTGTAGAGTTCAGGTTTTATTCTTCCGATGCTCACTGTAGAAGACTGACGGAGAGGCACCTTGTCCATACTGAAGTCAACGCTGGTGACATTCATCTGACGAGGCAGGTGGCGCCGGAATGAATTGTGCCTGTTGAAAAGGGTAGAGGGCATCGGGTAAATGTCTAATGTGTCAGTGTTATGCATGAATGCCTCTGTCATGATGGCCGCTAATGATTTGTCACAAGAGACTAAAACGTTCTGGTAGAGCAGCTCTTAAATGGTCTTTGGTTTGTCTTTTAGGGAAAATAAGCACAAATATTCACAGAGCATCTGAAGTTCCTAAACACTGCAGCCCCACTATGGCTCAATACGAAGACAAAAGACAACTTTTCAAGTTGCATTCTCTCTTTCTTCCCATTCACATCAACCGGTCGAAGCGGATGGTTCTGCTGGAGTTTTCTTCTGTTAAAGTGAGTTTTTTTCCCCACTGTCACCTAGTGTTCCTCAATGGGATTTGTTGGGTTTTCTATATAATTCCATAAAGCTGTATTGATATATTCTGTAAGGTATTAAACATTGACAGTGTAAAGTGCTTTGAGATGACTTTTGTTGTAAATTGGCGCTATATAAATTAACTCAATTTAATTGAATTGAACTGTAATACACTATATTGCTAAAAGTTTCTGAAGGTCTGCCTGTAGATGTACATACATTAAAGACATCCTATTCTTAATCTGTAGGTTTAATATGAAGTTGGTCCACTGTTTCCAGCTATAACAGCTTCAGCACCTCTGCGAAGGCTTTCCACAGGCTCTGATGTTGGATGACAAGGCCTCGTTAGCAGTCTCTGCTCTATTTCATCCCAAAGGTGTTCTATCAGGTGGAGGTCAGGACTCTGTGCAGGCCAGTCAAGTTCCTCCACACCAAATTTGCTCGTCCATGTCTTTTTGGACGTTGCTTTGTGCACTGAATTCAATAATTTTTTGTAAAGGTTTTCTAAAGCTTTTGGCAATATAGTGTCGCTTCAGGTGCTAACAATAACCTAGCCCATCATATGAGGTCTATATGATACATATGTTGTTCTTTAGGGCCTTGTGAAACAAAGATCTTACAATCTGGGTTTTGTAGACAATGTTGCTCTTTCTTGCAGCTGGTTTTACCCTAAAAGTGGAACCATCGTTTTAGGAAATGAAAATACATCTTCAGCCTTTAGGGCTGAGCTCTTATACAAATTACCTGAATGCTAGAAATTTCTATTAAGTTGACATATTTGATTGGCTGTGTTTGACTCGCCAATCTTGTCACCTAGCAACTGGCCTTCCTCCTTTCTGACAGTAAGACAATCATAGCAATCTGACAGCCACGGCACAAATCATACGGCAGAGGCAGCACAGCTGAAAATTAAATAATACACAACATAGAAAGCTGAGTGTTGTCCAAGAATCACACGATATTGGAAATGGAAAAATGTCTGAAATACAACCAGAACACAGTTAATACTAACTGAACATAGATTAGCGGCACTGTTCGGCTTTACTCTGGAAGATCTGTTGTATTTCCAACTTTTAATTTTGCAGTTACCAAAAAACTAATCATGTTTTATTACCAACTGAAAGGTGGATGGGCTAAATCTGATATTTTTGTCCCCAAATGATTCAGTTTTTTACAAAAATCAAAATGAGACTCTCATATATGATCCTAGGGCCAATTCATATCTGATCTCTAGCAGTACAACAGCTAAAGGTTTGTGTCTGTGTCTCACAGTCTGGTAAAAATAAACATAAAGCAAATTAATAAATGAAAAGATAATAAACTTTCAGATTTGTTGGGGTGAATAGAGAAACTTCTACTGGAGCCAAACTGGAAGAGAATAACACTTGAGGTCACACATGACATTGGTCTGCTTGGTGTTTTAGAGCCACAGTAGCGTAGTTGGATACATGTCACTTGCAAAAATGAATATGAACCAATAACACAAAAAGATTGAATCTTACAAAAAATCTGATTTGAGAGTTAAGGTTTGAAATATGAAAGAAGCTTTAATGATTGCTCATGTTCCAGCACTGAAAAAAATGAGTTGACTGAAAATCAGTTAAGTTCTCTGGTATTTTACACACCCATGAATCAAGAATGACATTAATTATGACTTTCAGATCTACCATGTAGGTTCATTTTAGTTTTTAATCTGTTGGTACACAGCTTATAAAAAACACCAACAAAACAGCATCAGAAAGTTAATTTCAGCCATGAACCAGTCAGCGCCTGCACAAATATATGTGGTTGTTAAATATTGGACATTTCTCTGAAACCACTGTTGGACCTAAACCAGTATTTGGTTTCACTCACTGCTTACTAACAAGACATAAATCTGTGAAAATCAGTCAGTGGAGTAGAACTCAGAAAGTGGTGGGTGCGTAATTCACGAAGATCTCAATCTCTATACAATTTAATTAACGATACTAATGACAAATAAAAGCAAGTGTCAATAACATTTCCCTCTGAGAAGCTGAGCACGACTGGCTGGTGTGTCTCACCAGAAACCAGCCTTCCATCATGACAGCTCCCACCCCACAGCACTGCTAATTATGGATGTTCTAGTTTAAACACAGCGCTGGGAAACAAAGAGAAGCAAGAGCTGATTGTTTTATTGCTGGGGTTGCTTCCCACCGTTACCATAGAGATTGACTTGTAAAGATTATAGGGTTCGAACTGAAGCTAAGAAACATGCAGCAGTGCTGGCTGATGAGCCAGAGTCGCACAATTCAGTGCGTATCATGGCGTTTCAAGGTCGCCGGACAGTCTCTGCCTGACATGTGCCAAACCACCTCGAGCACAGAGGCCACACTGTCACGAACTGTCAGGACGGTTTTGCAGTGTGCAAGCAACAGTTCTGTGTTTCCTAGTGTAGCATGGGTGGGGAAACAAACTAAAGTAGCATAAAAAAGCTACATTTTGTTGTAATTGCAAGCACCAAGTGTCTGGATGTGTATATGTTGTGAATACAGTGGGTTTGTGCAGCGCACCTGGAGGATGAGGTTGGCTCCGTGGTCTGCCTCTGGATTTTAGCCTGCTGACTAAGTTTCTCCTTCAGAGCTGTTTGCACCTCGGCAGGGATGTCCGGAGACGTCTGGCTGATCTTCATGGCCGCCTCCAGGAGCTTCACAGAGCTCCGTCCGTTCACTTTCACCTCCGGCGGGCACTTCTTCTCCACCTCCACCTCTTTACACTTGGACACCAGCAGGGAGTTGGGTGGAGGCGCCTCGGGGAAGCCCACATGGAGGCCATTTTCTGCATGGGCTGACAGAGCCTTGCTCCTCCAAATTGGCCAGCACAGCTTCCAAAAGACAAAGAGAGAGACTACCAACAGGGCGAGGCCACAGAAACCCACGACCACAGCAAGGAGACTAATAGAGATGTCTACATGTAATCATGGAGAGACCAGTAGAGGACAGAAAAGGAGACGCGAGCAAAAGGACACAATATGACAGACAAACATGCAATGGAGAAAGAGAAAAGAGGAGAGAAAGCAAGCTGTAAGAAAGAGGGGGCAGCATGTGCACCTGCTTGATAAGGCAGGACAATATGAAGTCATGTAAAACCACAGCTCAGGTGCATCAAGAGAATCACACAGTGACTGAGGAGAGAAAAACATTCGGCTCTCCCATCTGCTTCCGACTTTTCCTGTTCTTACTGATAAAGATGCAACGCTCGGACTGTGTGTGTGTCACCTGTTCAACACAGATAAATCAAACTGACAATGAACAGATTCCCCAGAGAGCAAGCAAAGGGACAGAGGAGACACAGAGGCTACTCTTTTCCTCAGTCTGTCGTCCACCTGTTGCTGCTCCATCAGTCTGCAGCTACAGCGCGATGCGTAACAGGTAGAAAAACACAGAAAAGTTTTCAGTAATCTGTGAAGAGCAGTTTCTTTAATTCAAATCACAGAGCAAAGTGGTTCACTGAGGGATTTAAAGGGAAAAATACTTTATTCCATTTACCTGCGTGTCCTTTACCTGGTATGTTGCTCTCCAGTGGAAATATATCCGAACATTTCTCTCGGTCTACGTGTCCCGTGAGACAAAGTTCCGTAACGATCTGGAGAGCCCTTTGGCACAAGGTGATGCTGTCCTCCATTCGGACGCTCATGTCTTTCCTGTTAAGCCATTGCACGCCGGAGGAACCGGGAGGTCGGCGGTTCATTTGTGCGGCTCTTATGCGCCACAGAGCACGGCTTGTCCGCGGGAGACGACGGGGAGGCGCGCTGCGTCCTGATCCATATCCAGCGCGCA
>OMLM01006704.1:12438-34104 GCA_900302695.1 Helostoma temminkii | reverse complement strand
TCACACCCGCGACCCCTCCAAGTACTAAACGGTTCAGAAGCTGAATGAATGAATAACTTTTTCAAAACCTTTCAAAGCTTTGGTGTGGAATTGTTTTGAACTAAAAACTGCTGTAAAAATTAGATACTGTACATTTTACAAATTTACAATTTCACTTCCAAGTGGATGATGACGATCATTGGGTTAAAGTTGTATAAATCCTTGTGTCTTCACAATGGCAAATTACTTCTGGGATTAAATTTTTTTTTTTTGTCTTTGTCTTTGAAGGCTAGAAAATTCCCTTCTTGTGAAAGTAACACCATTTTAATGAATTACACTTTTGGAGAAAATTGATTATTACTGCCACCATCGTGTCCCCTTTATCTCTAAGTGTTGAAGTGGTGGATCTTCAGTTATCTCTCTAAGATTTGCTATTGCATTGGCATGATGGAATCAAATAAGTCTTGTGTTAAGGCCATGTCACCTTTACATAATACGTTTCCACCTGCTCACAAGGACTGTTCAGCCTCCCCCCTTTTTTTTCTATGTTTGTCTCCACTTTCTTCTCCCATTTGCTGCCTTGTCATTTTTATCATCAGCTGTAAATGTAGTAAATGTGAACACCAAACAACACCTGACTGTGTCAGTAAGACAACACAGTTGTTAGTGACAAAACAACAGAATACAGAAGACCAATGACTAATTGAGGATGTGAATGAAGTAGCATTCATATTGCTAATTTTGTGGCACTTCATCTTTAATTGACAGAGAATACCAGGAACCAGCACCCAACAAAAGCAAAATTCAGAAGCAAAATGATCAGCCAAGCCAGTGAACTGAAAAGGGAGGTTAAACTGCCTCTGCGGTCTTTTCACTGCCATCTTCATCACTTGGATGAAGATTTCAAAATTTCTCTCTCTTGAGGCGATATTTCAGATTTGAGCTGTTTTGCTGTATCCACGTTTCCTTTTTCACTCCATATCAGTTGTGTTTTCTTCATTGCTTTTGCATTTCACTGCCATGGACAAATGTCCAAAATGCCCTTCAGAGAGGTTATTCCTGAAACTGATGATGAGCTTGTTCTCTTTCGTTGATTGCTATTTTCATCTTTACCTGCTTCTGACACCTTTCTTGCATTTCTTCCAGCTCAGTAGCTAGTCTGTACTCTTTAAAGCTCCATCAGCTGTCTCAATCTGCTTTGATTTCCCTCCAGGTGTCCTCATCTGGCAGGAAGGCAGCCTTAAGTCTTTCATTCACCTCCTTCCAGGCAGCTCCAAGCTTTTCATTTTGGTGCTTTCTGGAAAGCCTTTGTGAATACAGAGACTCTGAGGAGGGAACTTGGTTTTTGTCTCTGTTCTTTTTCTGTTCCTTTTAATCCTCTTTAAATTCTTATTATGCTCAAAATCTGTTTCTCTAGAATAAACTTAAAATTTAATAAATAGCCTGTAACATTTTCATTTTACACAAAATGTTAAAATTCAATTACATTCATTTGCTTTAGTATAGTAAACAGTAAC
Organism: Helostoma temminkii; assembly: GCA_900302695.1. NCBI lineage: Eukaryota > Metazoa > Chordata > Actinopteri > Anabantiformes > Helostomatidae > Helostoma > Helostoma temminkii. The sequence goes on along the minus strand of OMLM01006704.1, from coordinate 32,608 downwards.
TGCGATGCTGCTAAAATAAGTTTTATCCTGGAAGCATAATGATAATTTTCACAGTCCCACTCAAATTTTAGCATAATTATGAATTAGGAATGAAAATGATCAAAGAACCACATAAGAAAAAGAAAAAAGATAACTGGGCAGGGAACAGCAGACATGACAACTGGACAACTTAGACAATCTGCATGTCACACCAACCTCTTCATGTACGCAGAGCATTAATAAACAAATGCAGAACAGCTGTGCTGGCAGGTGGCAGGTGACACAGTCAATCAGGTACCAAGCAGAGGTGAGAAGCTCTCTGGATCCAGCGATCCTGTGTGTGAACAAACACACAGGGGACTATGACAATAGAGAGTCAGAGGGAAAAGTGACGCCAGACGGTGCAGACATCATCGTGACATTAATGCAGTGGTTCCATATCCCAGAAGGAGGTTTGTGTAACTAGTGGCTGCTTGAGTGAGCAGGGTTTGTAGCATTTCTACTTTATACCTCTGCTTTTTTTCCTTTTTTCTTTACTTTTGATGCTGTGTGGCTATTTATCTAAGAGTATAGTTGACAGCCAATCACCTGCTCAACAGACTGGAGAATACATCATTGGCTGAAGTCCATGGAAAAGCAAGGAACTGCAAGTCAGATTATTATAGAATCCAAGAATAGTTATGGTTATTAAACTGCAGAATTTGGCTGGAAATTGATATGATGAAGGTGATTTGCTCCATCTGCATATTCTTGGACTCTAACCAGAAGATATTGTCATGTCATTACTCATCTGCAATAATGTAATGAAGCTGATGCCAACTTTATACAATTATCCAACCTTCAGGGATTTTCCACAACTTTATGTTTTAAACTTAAGTTATTTGTCAATAACATTTTAACCTCTAAATATTCATTGTAATTATCATATGAGCTGGTTTTAAAAGGACATCATGACATTCACATTATTTATTATTTATTATGGTTGCATCATATAGTAGACTTGAGGTGCAAAAAACACCAACATTGACCTTATGGAAAAGAAAATCTTTACTTTACCAAAGTTAAAAGGAAAATAATATATCAGACTAATTTATTAATTCACTTTTGTTACCATCTTTAAACTCAGCTGCTTCATTGTCTCTGTCCATGGTACTGAAGCAGTTGTGGTTCTTCAAAACATGGCTGTGTAGCAGACATGGCAGTAGACTTTGTATAGTAGATGCTAGATAGAGTAGTAGATTCTGTTCATCATCTAGTGACTGTGGTTAAATATGAACAACAACATTTGTCTGTTACTGTAGTTAACTCAGTATCTCTGGATTTTGATTTTCTCCCTGGCAGTGACTTCACACACCTGCTTGTCCTGTGTAAACAGCAACACATCTCATGAGGCTCATGTCAGTGCAATACACTAACAATTGTGATTTCTTTTATTTGGGCTGAAACAGCATCTGGACTTTTTACCATGTTGACAGAATTTGATATGATACAGTATTTTCACCTATACTAGCTCAACATGCCAGGATCCTTTGGTTCATATGCCAATAATAATTCTGAATGCTTTATATTTCCTGTTTAAATAGTAAAATAACTGCCGTTCTTCGTTATTTGTATATTTGTATTGATTAATTCTCTTCTAGATAGTTTGTATAGACTTCCACAAATAAAAATTCCCTTGATTGCTGTGTTTTTTAAGGTACTGTGCACACACATACGCTGTATAGACTGACACACAGAGAGAGAGAATAGTGGCAGTGTCATGAATAATGTATGAAAACATGCAGTTTGTATTCTAAAGAAGATCTTTAGATGTCACCCGTCTGGTCTGTGGTTGTTACTGTTTTGACTCAAACATGAAATAATACTTAATCTGTCATTGTGTGTTATCGGTCTGTTATTTTACATATGTGTTGATTTAATTTGATCCATTTTTCTGTTTCTTTTTTTCCTCAAAATATCTACTATCCCACATCCACTTGCTTTATTCTTCCACATTTTGCCTTTTTGTCATGAATATTTTTTCCTCTACTCCTTCTGGATCACACTGAGTAAATAAAGAAAATAGTAAATAAATTTATTATTTATTATAAAGAGAGAGTTGCACTGTCTGTTTTCTAAACGATGGCCAGTTTGATCCTATTTCTGGGTATTAAATAGACAAATGACAAGATTTGTTTTGCAATTGTTTACTAAAGTAACCCTTAGTAAAGAAAAAGCATGCATAACCATTCACTAATGTTTTCTTCATTTATATGATGGAACAGTGACTTGGTGACTTCCAGCCATTGTGCTGTTATTGCACATTTGCTTTCTCTCAGCAGAGTGACACAGCCTTTGTCTGTTCTGAATAATTCATGGCTCGCCCTACTGTTCTCCAACATTTACAAACTGATGGATGATAAACGTTAGCAGTGCTGTACACTGTGTTCTTTGGGAAGTGTTGTACCGCTCTGTTATGTGTTTGTCACTTTGAAAATACATTTCACTACTGTGATCTGCCATCTCTCAACAATTTACTCTCCTTTAAGGGCCCAACAAACCTCATAAAAACAAATCCACAAGACAAAACACGCACTAACTAGTGTATTTTATAGAGGATTTTGACAAAAAGGGTCAAACGTCTCCATCAATAAATCCATCCTCACGTTGTATCCTTGTCACACTGTATGTAAAGACATCTCTAAATGGAACTGTTAGTTTGTTTTCCTTCCTAAATCTGGAAAAAATGTTTTGCGTCTAACATGTTTCTAACCAGGATTCCATTCCAACATTATTCATTTAAAAAAGAGATCTCCACATAAGGTCATATGCAGATACACTGGAAGGACAGTAATATGTTGGAAGTGTCAGAGTATCAATTGCACAAAAGCTTCTTTGTAACTGGTAAGGTGTCAATGATTTGCTCCAAGGCCCCTCAGCAGCATGGATAATCTTCTGAAATTATTCAGTTAAAGTAGAGATATGCAGATATTCTGGAGGCTGTATGCAGTGCATGCATATTAACTCTCCCAAAGACCAAATTTGAAATCACTTGTGGAAACCATGCCTCAGGTACCTTTTAATTTGATCTGCTATGACCATGTTGCTTTTGTAAGAACATCTGCAGAAAATAGATTTAAGGTCTTGATTGATAGCTATTCAGAGATGCTAACACGCTGTGGTACATGAAGAGTTGCCAAAAAGGAGCACAGAGGCAGTATTTTCTCATGAAATCCTGCATAGTGTATATAGCTGAGATAATCAGCTATATACAGCCATCAACCAATCTACTTAAAACAAACAAACACACCAATAATGAATGATAAAATAAAAGTTATAGAAAATGATACAGTGTGAGAGCAGAACAGCCCTTGAACACCCTGTTTAATGTTCCAGACTGATTGTACCGTAACATTTTACATCACTTAGCATTTACAATAGTGTATTTGCGATATCATAAGATCACATATGGGCCTAAAACCAATCTTTTGATCCCAGTCAAATATGAGCAAAGACCATCGCCATGGATGCATGGGATCAAATGAACCATGCAGTTCCTTTCAGACCGAGAGCGATTAAATATTTCCTGCATGGATGCTGCTGACAATGACAGAGGTGCTATTGGCCATTTCCAGGTTGCTGTGGCCTGTAGCCAGAATGCCATATCTATTCTGTAATGCAATACAGCCCAAGAGCTCAACAGCAAGAAGCTGAGAAAGCTTGAAACTCTCACAATAGTAAACAGTGCTTAACAGGGCCCCATTTGAATTATAAATGAATTACAAATGATTTGGTTGTCATTAATGAATATTTGATTATGCACACTTTTTCCAAATGTTTGACTTGACTATGCAAAATATTAACACGATGTTATGATTGAACTCAATTTTCTATACTTCTGAAACATGTTTAAATAATAAATAGTCTGCATTATGAATGATTAATGTTACAAGTATGTCACCAGATAGCTAATGTTATCTTAATTCAAAAGTTGTCACTTAAGATTAAACAATAAAATAATAACACTTTCTTTTAATTTATGGTCAGATTTTGGACTTGCAGGGAGACTGATGTTATCAATTTTATGAAACAGATTTCCAATATTAATCACAATGGGCGCCTTGAAAGATATCTCCATGGTAACCTCAATTAACCTTGATTTATTCAACACACGCTCTTTAAAACCCTGCTGAGACAACAGAGTGATATAATGTGTGTAGTGGCTCATTGAGCTCAGCTAATAATGAACACCAGCTTGAGTTCTGCCTCCACAATATTCCTTTCTGAGCAAACACTAGATGGCAGGACAGGCCAAGCAATATCCGCACAGCAGCACGCAGCTTGATAGTGACAGACAGAGTCCAGTGTGTGGTTCTCCAGCACTTGTGCGGTTCGCATCGGCTGCTGTTGCTGAGCTGTTTCCACTTTGAGGCGTTATATCTAGAGGACAGCTCTTTAGCTCCGAGGTCAAGATATTGCCTGTGGACACCGACCCTCTTCAGGAGACCAAGTTTCGTCTGCAGGAGCAGCAGTTGGACCCGATTACTGGAGATCATGCATTACTTCTGGATTTACAGCGTTTGGATCCCTGGCGTCGCTTTCCTGTTCGGATTTCAAGGCAAGGAGCTCATGTCTCGTTTATTTATGTACTTTTTAAAATAAAGTTAGATTCGAACAGAGGGTATAATGTGTTATGGGGCAGTTTACAGTCTTAGCTGATTGTTTGGGACAGTGTTGATGTGCTTGTTGGTGGTTGTGGTGGTTCACCAGGCTAATTCCTGGCTCTGCCTTCTGGTTGCTGCGCACCTCGGAAACTATATGTGTGTTTAATGCGTGACTGAAATAGCAAAAGGTTCTGAACAGTACAACAGCACAGACTTAGAAGCTGATGAAGTCTGCCTCTTTTGTGGGGAAAATAAATCTCAAGTTCAACTGAAAATGAAATAAAACACTTTGGAAGTGCTCAGGACAAAGCCACGAACACACCCAGCAGTTAGTTTCTCCTGTGATGAAGAGAGTCTTGAAAGCTCATGACTGTTCTGGCAACTGCCTGCTCCTCATTTGTTAGTGTGAGCTGGTGTTTTATAGTGACATGCTGTCAGCTCAGTCAGTAAAAAGGCTGCTAAACAAACAGTTGGGTCCAATTTGGCTGACACTCTAAAAGCTCATAAGACTCTGATAAATACCTCACCATGGTGCACTCATCAGTTCAGATGATGATATTTAGGCTTACTGCCTGATGACTAGTTGCTATCTCTGCTCATCAAAACCATAATATGCTCATGAAACCATAAACAGACCAGCAACCATCAGCTAGCCAGTGTTTTTATTCATATTCAGTGGAGAATTCCCATTAAGATCCAGTGTAAAGCTTGACTGTTGCTGGTATGTGCCTGCACTGCTGTAGCCGACCTGTGTAAAACAGCAGTTTCCTCTAAACTTTGGCAAACTACTGTACGAAATCAAGTAGTTGCTATATATTTTTCTGCTCAGTCAGTCGGATTATGTGTAGACTGAATCTTGTATGCATTCATCTATATCACCGCACCTCACTCCAACAAGTGACTGTACTAGTAGAGCTGATTTGGTCCATCTTAGGGAGCTGAGCATCGAATCAGTTTAGTCTCCTCGAGGAACACGCCACCTAGAACAGCAACACACCCTGACCAAGCATACTGGATTCGCTTTAACACTTCTCTGATGCTGGCAAGCTGCCCGCTTGGCATGATGTAGCAGATGAGGAAGGGAGAAGAAGATCGTGAAGGCAGAGTGAGGGGAAATGATGGAAAGCTAACGAAAACAGAGACAGAGTACTGGAGGAATAAACGCTGATATCAGTGAGAGAGAATTAGTTGAAACTGGGTCCGTGCTGGAATATGTATTTACATTCTGTTCCATCTTTTATTTTGTAATTAGATATAAGCCGGGGATACGCTCCCTGACACCCTTCTCTGGTTTATCATGCTATTTTCTTTATGTTTCTGTGTTCCTCTTTGTGCCGATCTACTGCTTCACTGTATTGTCCTAAAAATCAATAAGGAATTGAAGACCATAAAGGGATTTTTTGATGCAAAATTAATTGTGATAACGCCGTTGTTTGATATAGAGCATATGGTGAGAAATTGTCTAACCCACCAGTCTCCCCTCGCTGTTACTTAGTGCAGTAACTTTCTTTATTCCGTTCTCTCATCTTTCCTCACCCACGCGTCTTCTTTATATTCAGCTCATGTTGAGCTTGCTGTCTGTCCTGAATTTTAAGATGCTGCTGGAATATTTCTTCTCAAAGCAGAGAGTTAGGAGAAGTTAGCTTTTTAAACTTTGTAATACTGTGAATTCTTTCGCACAGTAGTAATTGCTGCACTCTATCTAAGTTAATGTTTCATCAGACTGAATTCATCTGACTCTGTTTTCTGATCTTTGTAACTCCTAGAAACAGATAATCATCCAGCTTTAATCAGATCACCAAAGTCAACAGATGACTGCATTTATATATAATTGATGCAGACAGTGAACTGTGCTGTCTGATGTATCTCATTTCTGAGGGATCAATCCAAAATAATGGGAGGATGATAGCTGTAGATTTAGTCTTTCACTCTGAGCCTCATTAGATCTGAGATTCAACAGCTGCTTCTGCTTCCTCCTCCTAGCTGGTTTCAGTGTTATCCATCTTCCACAGCAAAGCAGCTCATCTGCACACACTTTGTGTATGTCTGAATGTTTGTAACGCTGAATTACAGTGCTCTATGGGAAAGAGGCTCTCCCTCTGTTTTGTAGGAGACCTATGACTCTCGTTATTGCAGATTTCTAGTCACTGTGGGCTTGTGGTTGACTTTTATACTGGCTATTTTGATTACATAGAATCACAAGCAGTCAGACTAATGAAATGCATCGGCAAAGCAAAGCTGAGTATGCTCATCAGCAAAGCAAGGGGATATCCAGAAATAAGTCACAGTATATGCAAAAGAGAAAGCATACACAGGGGAAATGACGAGGAGGAGAAAATAGACATCATACAAGGAAGTTGCAATCTATCTTAATTTGAAGAAACCCCTGCAAAGACATGGAAAACAGAAAACTGATGAGAATGTGAGCTAGTGGTGTGAGACCCGTGTCGGTGACAGTCAGAAGCACATATTTTGGAAGGAATGCTTTCCTATAGCTTGTGATATAATGATCATCATTTACACAGCCATCTGAAATATAATTGGATAACACAGAATGTACCACATACCACAGAACATCTGTAAAACTGTTTGGAAGTTTCACAATATCCGGTCCATACATCATGGTCTTTGTGGTGGGCCATAGAAATCCTCAGGGGGAGTAATTTGCTCAGAAACTGGCATAATAAATATGTATGAGAGGTCTGAGTAGTGGAATTAATGTGGGTTTAGGCTTTCAGTCTGTTTACAGTTGTATCACAATGAGCCTTTTGAAGGCAGAGAGACCCAGCTTTGTGAAGGTGTGCTATTTTAACCTTCACACTATTATATTATACTATTATTTAGGTGTAAACTGTTCAGTGAGAACATGAAGTTATTTCAACTTTCTGCTCAGCGTAATTTGTATTCTGTGCCGTTTCATTTGCCACAATTTGTTGAAATGAGATATCTGAATTTTATTCTCAGCACATTTGGTCCAATATTTGTGCTTTTGTTTCACTGTCAGTGACTAAATATGAGGTGCATTTAGAAAATGTCAGTGTGTCTGAGATATTATTGCGCTACAATATCCATCTCACGTCTTTTGACTCAGATGATGTCTTCCATATTTGGATAAAAAAAAAAGTAGGATTTTAATATAAAAAGACAATATAACTTAGATCAGACATCTACAGTAATACCACACAGCTGGTTGAATACAATTTTGTCTTTATTTCCACTGTGAATGGGGCCATAACATGTTTTAAAAAACAGTTCAATTGATGAATTCAGTATTATTATTTTTAGATATCTACCTTTGTGGTGGAAACTAACAAATTTGATCAAATTGATGTCAGTGTTTATGACTTTACAGCATGTCATAATTGTATTTTATAATTCTACACATGCAACACGTCTTGCCGGACACAAGACTTCAGCTGCCCGGCTCTCAGTAGTTGCAGCTGTTTAATCATCCTCTTCGTTGCTTTTGATGTGTCTTTTCACAATGTTATGTACTGCATATGATGAAAAAATACATTTTAGAAAGAGTCCCAACTTTTTCAGAAATGGAATTTGTACATAGATGGATACCTTGAACTTGTGGTTGATGACTTGACAAAGAACTTTTATTTTGGCAGTTGGATTCTCCAGTGGTGTAAAACTTTCACTAGGTGATGGCTTTTGTGTAATTCATTGTGTAGGAAGGGCCCACAAGTGAGATGTGTTGTGTAATGACATCAGGGAAGCAGTTCTGAACATCCACACTTTGATCTGAAATTAATTAAACTGTTACTTGTCAGATAAACCTGAAAAAGCTTTATGGCTTTTGGGACTTCAGCAGCAAAACCCCACATTTTATACATAGTATCTCAGGTACATACAGTATATGAGGTAAATGAGTAATTGAGCACCCGCACGTCTCACAAGTTGCATTCTCTTATTTTAATAAAAGCAAGTGTGAAGAATTAAACCAAGCCTTGCATTAAATAACCTCACTAATAATTAACTGTCAGTCAAATTTACTTGTCAAGGCTTGTCTTAGAAAAACAAGATAAAACTCTTCTATTTCTGGATTTATAGATTGTATTAGACCTTGGTTGTTTAATTCAGGAATGGAGTGCATATTCCTGTAAACACAGCTTAATTTAGCTTGCTGCGAATGGTTCTTTGATTATATGGGAATGCCGTACTGAGACTAGAAGGGAAACGTATACATGACTGTAGCTGTGGAAGAACTGAGGATAAGAAGGTAGGTATAACAGATAAAGGGGAGCAGAAAAAAGACCTGTAATGAGCTTGATTCTTGTTGGATCTTTTTATTCACGTTTGCTCTGAAGCAGTGACACTTGAGACCATGTTTGACTGGTGATCTGCCAGAAACTTGGGTGTCATCACTGATGACCTCATGAGCTTGATCACATCTCCTCCATCTCTTGGGCATGCAGATGCACCCTCTAAAATCGAGATCAGACCTTTCGGAATATGGTACCCAACTCCTTGTGCATGCTCTAGTCATATCCCGCCTTGACTACTGCAACACTCTACTAATAGGACTCCCATCGTATGCAATCAAGCCTCTACAGATACACAAAATGCTTATTTTTGTTTAGGCAAAACAGTCACGTGGCACTGTGTTGCTCATCGCACTACACTGGCTTCCAGTGGCTGTCTGCAGATCCCAGGCAAAGCTCTTCAGCACAATTGTCCCACGATGGTGGAATGAGGTACCAAAGTGTGTTTGCTCAGCTACCTCACTTACAATATTCAAGAAACTGTTGGTTTCTTGAATATTAACAGAAACAGAACTCTCCCAAAACTTCCTGTGTTTCTAAAGTTTAAAGAAGAAAAAAAAAACTTACTATGCACTTTGTCACTGTGTGTGAAATTTAAACTTTTCTTCTTATAGCAATTTACCTTCAACATATCAGTGTTTTGCTTTTGTACCTCACTTGTAAGATGCTATATTCTTTATTTTGATGATAAAACTATAAGAAATTAATTTACAAAGACAATATAACTTAGATCAGACATCTACAGTAATACCACACAGCTAGTTGAATAATTTTATTTCCACTGTGAATGGTGCCATAACATTGTTAGTAAAAACAGTTGAATTAATAAATTCAGTAATATTATTTTTAGATATCTACCTTTGTGCTAGAAACTAATAAATTTGAGCACATTGGATTCAGTGAATATTTATGACTTGACAGCATCATAATTGTATTTTATAATTCTATGCATGCAACACAAGACTTCAGCTGCTCAGCTCTCAGTAGTTGCATCTGTTTGATCATCCTCTTCATTGCTTTTGCTGTGGTTTCCTCACAGTCTTTTCACAATATCATGTAATCATATGTTGTTAGTTGTATATCAATCAATTATTTAATGAAGGGACATCTTCCATTCATAAACTCATCAGTATTTGAAAAGCTAAGATTTGCTATAGAGAAGAATACTATCATATTGGAAAAGAGGGACAGACTACCACAGTGACGGATAAACCTTTCCCACCTCATTGGTGGTGAAACACAGAGGCTCATGGAAGTAAAAAAAACAAGGAAGGATGGATGTTATACCTGCTTGAATTGTGGCTTTGAGAAAATGCCTTCAACTTATTAAAATGAAAGACAATACATACAGAAAAAAAAAATAATAAGATGGGCTAGATAAGTGCTGTGCTGAACAGCATGATTGTTTTCTTACATCAGATTAAAAATAATCGTACCTTGTTCTGTTGCTCTGTGTTGTCTCTCTGTGTGAACTGAACACTGATACTGCGATGATGAAGAAACTGATCATACAATATACTGGTGTTTCTCAGTCCAGGCTCTGTGTTAAATGAGTGAGTGTTTGTAGAATCTGCATCATGTGCAGTTGGTTCTAGAATAATTTCATGATACTCATTATTATGAATGGAAGGCTCATTGTAATATTTTAGAACCTTTGTTGAAAAACGCATTTTTCCAAATATGTTAATATTTAGGTGAATCCACCAAAGTGTGCCTCCCCTACCCTGAAAACTAGTTTGATCCAAAGAGCACACTGAGCTCAGAACAAGTTCTGCAAGAGCGAGAAAATCCCCTGAACTACTATGCAGTCTGCTGCATGACAGTTATAGCCCAGATTACATTTCAGGGAAATCAAGCAGGTGTTCAAGCACCAGACTCCTGAGTGCTGTGCTACAAAGCTGGAGAGAGAAGAAGGATCAACATTTAAGTCAGGTGTGTGTCAGACTGTATGAATATTTCTATAGGCCTCTGTGTTTAAAAAAATAAGTAATACGTTATTAAGTAAAAACACTCTTGACTTTCCTTCACTGTCTGAATTCTAAATACATTAGCCTAAACTAATCTTAATTAAAGTTGCAGCTTTATTTGCAAGTAGCATCATTGTACTCCCACTAACGTGATGCTAAAGTGACTAAATTAATGTTCTTCTCAGCTCAGTTCATTGACCCTTCGTGGCTCAGTGTGTATGGGCCTGTTTACACCTGTTTACATCTGGTAATAAGATGTGTCTTGGGAGATTTGATCACAAGTAGACAGTGCTAAATATAAGTGTGAAAGTGCACAGATACTGACTATGACCCGGTCATTCAAACCACTATCAAGGTGGAATGGGACATATTTTATCACATATTTTGTGATGATTTATATTATGATAAGTTATTCCAAATAATTCTGTCATTAATTCACTATTGAGTAGATCCTTTAGCATTATTTAAATCCACTGAATTAGTTTAGCTAATTGTAGGTGGCACTGATTTGCACAAATCACCAGTTGTATGGACTGAGTGCTAACATGATTATATAGAGACTTTATACAGCTTATTCACTTGGCGAGTAATCCAAAGCCACATAAATGTTCTGTACTCTCTTCTCTGCTAAACCCCTTTGAACCACACTCTATTTTGAAATGATAGCCAACCAAATCAATCTTTTTGCAAACCACATTTCATAGATCAAAATGGTATGCAAGGCACTTCAAAAATATTTAGAGAGCAAAGACGATTAAGAGGAATATGAAATCTCTTTTCCCATAAATCACCTTGAATCTGTGCTGGAGGGAGATGTCAGAGCTGGCTAGCTGCTTGTTGTAGTGATCCACTCCACTGGGCTGCAGAAAGCTGCACAAAGCTCCGAAGTATAGACACCAACACAATCATGTATCTGCATTTATGCATTGTTACATTTATATTTAACATAAAAGTGTGATAATATTTATTCATTGATTATGAGAAAAATATGCTTAAAAACAAGTGGCATATATTTAAAACCTTGTGAAAAGCATTATTATTTGTTTACGTCATGATGTCAAGTGATACAGTATAGTAATGTTGTTCCTCTGAAAAGCAGCTGTGTCTCAACACTAGTGAGTTGTCTCTTGTGAAAAACCTTGTGCCTATACAACAACTTGAAAAATAGTCCACTGTGTTTCTTTACAGTATATCTTGACATTCCCCAACTGGGTGATATCATGTATCATCCTGTTGTGAAATGTAAGTATCAAAATATCCATAGGAAATTCTCAAACTGCTCACAATCGTATTAAACTGCTCTAAGCCACATTTCTGTTGTCTGTATTTTGTCAGAGGATAAACATAGTCAATTTACCTTGATGGCTGTTGTACATAATACAGTAGAATGTGTGGAGTTAAAGAGTTTAGTGTGCCATGCATACTTATGTGCTAACTACCTACAACCAACATCTTGTGCTGACTTGTGGCACAGATATGTTAAAAGAAGAATAAGATCTGTACAGTATACTGTCAGAATAATATTTTCACAACAACAAAAATATAATTCTTTAGTCTATTTTAACACTGTAGTTCACTGCTTTACTCTAAACTGATAATGCTTGATGAAAACATTTGCAAATTGCAGAACATTTAATTAAAGAAAATAAAGGCAGAAGTAAGAGAGAAGTAACTTTACTGGCCAGATGCACATCTTTGTGTATTTTTGTATCTAGGTTGATTTAGTGAAAAATCCATGTTGCCTTCTTGTTCTGGTAATTGGGTAAGCAAACTGGCAGTTTTCAAGGAAAAATATTATTTTTTGAAACAAAACAAAAACAATTACAGCAGCAACCATCAAAAGATGTTTGTTTTCGAACAGATGTGAGGCTTGGATTTCAGGGACGAGCAAACTGTGGTGCTGCAAGATAATGTAATCAATATGAACCACCTGCTGACTCTAAATGGCTGGGTTTAGACTCAGTAAGTTTCTGGATTCAGAAAAACTGAAAAGTATAAAGAGAGGACCAGACTTTGTTTTGGTTGTTTACCAAAGCCTTTTGTGAAAGCATTGCAAAAGAAGTTCAAAAGTCCAGCCTGTGTGACCCTAACCTCTCTGCCTTTTCAGACTTTAGAGCAGAAGTGCTGATTATGGCTAAGATGAAGGAAAAACTGTACATGGAGAGCCATCAGAGAGCTGACTGTAGCTTGAATATATAAATAAATGAATGGTGCATAATTCATCCATTTGCAGTTAGAATTGCAATGTTGGGTTGTATGATTTTATATCCACATAAGGCTGTGATTTAATTAAACAAATGTAATCAAATAATGTACATGTATGTACTTGACAGCTGTTGTTTGTGTGGAGCTTGCTTGCTATCTGTGCTGCTAATAAAGAGATAAATTACACACTCTTCTAGAAACAACGCTGCATATCTGTATAAACTCTGAGTCATAGGTCATTAAATTCTCAGCATTGTCACATTAAAGATAAACTCCATGTCAGAAGAATCAGCTCCAACAATAATTTGACTCACAATTTGACTTTTTCACCAAATTGTGCAGCCTTAATATGACTACATGTTTGTGAAACCAAACTTTTCATACACACTTATTTCTAAGCATCTGATATATTTAAAATAATTTTGAGTTTTAAGCTACATTAGTTATGACATTTAAGTGTTTTACTGCCTGGCATTTTTAATCAGTGCGACAAGTTTAGTGTTGAGCTCTAAAGAACTAGAAAAAAGAAATGAGGGTGGCACATGTATCATGTAAGAGAAGAAGGGGTTTAGAGCACATGTGAAGGTCAGAGGAAAGAATTTATGATTTAACCGAATGGAAATAATTTATGTTGATCAGAAGGATCAAGGACATTTCTGTCATCTGTTATTCCAGTTTCATATCCTGCTGCCCCAGCCTTCCTTTTTGTCCTCTCTCATACTCCTGGGTTCATCAAGGTTGTCCACTCTTTTGATTGTATCCAGCTAATGATTTACTATAATAACAATTTTAAAGTGTTTCGTTGCTTTTAAATTGCGAAGGAACCTGTGTGAGAGAAGGGAAGAGGCACAAAGATAGAAGAAAAAAGAGAAACTGTGTAATGAGATAGAGGAAAAACTGATTTTAGTACAATTGTTTAATGAAAGTCAGGTGCACTCTCTCGCTCTCTTTCTTTTTTTCTTGCCTGTTTATACCACAGGCTTTTTAAAATGAACTCTGATAAGCAGTGGCAGCTATTTTATGGTAATTCAAAAAAAGAAACACATGACATATTACAGTACCCACAGGTTAGTCAAGTGGAAATGAGATGTTTTATGTATGTGTGGTTGCTTCATATTGACCTTGTGGTTATGTTATTCAGAGTCCAAGAAATGTTTGAGGAATAACTTTACTACAGGCTGTTCCCACGTTAGGCAGCACTCTAGGCTTCACATTGAATAGATAGGGTAAAAGCCAACAACTAGGGTGGCTGTTGCTCTGCTTTTCCTTTGTTTCATTCTGTTCATTTTCTAGTGTCTTACAGTGAAGGTGTTTGATTAAGGTAAATGCTAATCAAATGTTTGTTTCTTCCTCTGATCATATCTTCTTAAAACAAAGTTTAAAGGTAAGCAGCGAAAGTTATTTATATGCTAATTCTCCAAAGAAAGAAATCTCACATTACCCGAGTTCCAGTTGAATGCAAATGACATTTGCTATCTGTTTGTTTGTTTGTGGCCCTCAGCACATTTAGTTCGGCCAGAAAATATCACCTGCCTTGTCCTTAATTCCTCTGTATTGCACCATCTGCAAAATGCATTGTAAGAGTCATTTATTTTCCGCACAAAAATGACAAACATTCTTTAGTTCAAGCTTCTCATTTGGGATGACTTTTCCATTTTGCATTTTCATGTCATGTTTTAGTGCAGTGATGCAAAGTTGGTACAAGACCATCATTAGAAATTCCACTATTTTTTGCAGGATCATACGTGTGTTTACATATTTGTGCATTTGTGTGTTAAGCATGGTTGGTGCTTCAGGTTCATCAGCTGTGAACCCTCATCAAATCTGTCTTTTGAGTTGAAGGAGGCACTCTCCATGGTGCTGAACATATAATGTGTCTGTCCATTTGATTTGATTCCATTTGATTAACTGTAGCCATCAGTTCCCACTGGTAATGAGTAAACCAGTGGTTTTCAACCTTGGTTCTCAAGGCACACTGTCCTGCTTGTTTTGCAACTATCCCTACTGCTGATGACCTGGATCAGGTGAGTTCAACCAATCAGAAGCTGTAAGCTCAGGGATAGTCGGAAAACAAACAGGACAGTGTGTCCTGAGGACCGGGGTTGAAAACCACTGGAGTAGATCATAGTCTGGTCAGAGTTGCTGGCTTAGACGGAGAAAAGAACTTAGTGTGGTGATGTCGAGCTTTATAATAAATGGTAGGTGTGAGAAAAATCATAAATCTAACTATACATTCATTGGATATGTGCTTATAGCCTGGTGGTCATGTGAAGACTGAAGCCTACACCAGCTCACACTGAGTAATTGGCAGTCAGTCACAAGGCAAGAGCCTCATCTTCATTTGGAATAAAAATATTGTCAGACAGCAGACATTCTACTCGTTCAGTAGTCTGCTGTTTATGTTGGATTAAATGCTTAATATGGAATTTGTTTCATAGTTTGAAATTCAACATTGCATTTACTCTTGCAATGTTTCTGCTTCATGATGTGCCTTTTTCTGCATGAAACAATTAAAAGATTTCTCAGGCTTTTCTCAGAGCAAACATTTGAAATGCTGACAGGTTTGTAGAGACACACCAAGTTCAACTTTCCACAGGTCGTTAGGCATCAAGGGTTGTTGTTTTCGAGTTACATATCTTGCTGGCTGTGTCAGGAGAGGCTCTAGAAGTTGATGTGACTCTCAAAGTGGTTAAGAGAGACAGGAGGCCAGGAACTCATTCCACTTCCAAGGATGCACACCTACACTGCTACAGACTGCTGAGGTTAGTCAGCAGCCTGGCACAACAATCACCACAACTTGACCAGGCAGCTGGCATTAACAGCCCCTAGCTATGGCCAAGGACATGGAGCAGCCTGTCACTGCAGGAGAGGCCAGAAAGTGGGAGCAAATAGCCATAATCTGATGGCTGTTTAAAATGACAACCTGGCTCTGTGGCTCTGACTCAGTCCTAGAATAAAAGGCACATGTTCAAGTGATACAGTATGTTTAATTCAGCACTTACAGTAGTCATACAGATTGATGAGCTGTCACTGTCTTCCATTTTGCTACACATAGTACTCCCATAACCCTTTGGTATCCTGCCTAGACGTATGGCACAGAGCCGAGACAGCCATTAGAGGAGCTCTGATCAAGTCAGCAATACGTCCTTTGACTGGAGTATGAAGTTTAGTGCTTTAAAAGCTTAGTCCAGGCAATTTACTGTGCAGATTTATACAGAATTGACAATGACTACATGTTTGTTCAAGTATTCCAGGTTTTAAGATTTTTTTCACATTTGTCACACTTAAATGATTCCGATCATCAAACAAATTTTAATATAACACAAAGATAGCCCGAGTACATACAAAATGCAGTTTTTATATGAAGCTGTTCAAACCTGTCCGGCTCTATGTGTGTCACTCTGGAGGAATTTTAGTCCACTCTTCTTTGCAAAAAGTTTTAATTCAGCCACATTGGAGGGTTTTTGAGCATGAACGGCCTGTCTAAGGTCATGCCAGAGCATCTCAAACGGATTTCAGTCCAGACTTTGACTAGGCCACTCCAAAACCCTTGATTTAGTTTTTTGGAGCCATTCAGAGGTGGACCTGCTGTATATTTTGGGTAATTGTCCTGCTCTCGATATGATGTTGTTTTTATAAAATGCTGTGCTAGTTTTATACCAGATGTAATGGGATGCATCTTCAAAAAAGTTAAACTTTTGTGTCATCAGTCTGCACAATATTTGCCCAGATGTCTTGGGGATAATCAAGATGTTTTGGCAAATGTGAGACGAGACTTTGTGTAATTTTGTATTGTACGCAGTGGCACTTTCCTTGGAACTCTCCCATGGATGCCATCTTTGCCTTGTCTCTTTCTTATTGTTGAACTTTGAGGCAAGTGAGGCCTGCAGTCGTGGCTCCAACAGCTAAAGCAGGTGCAACAAGTAAAAAACTTTTTTCAAGTAACATTGTAACATTGAGTTCCCATATCCTTGAACACCTTTTTTTTTCAAAGTATACACATTTACAAAACTCTCTGAGATGCTGCGAGTGAATACAGTCTACAGTCTTAGAAATTTCAGTCTGCAAATTGGGATCCAGACTAATAAAGACTAACTAGAATAATAACAGATTGACAGTTGTCATTCAAAATAAAAGCTGACAATGAATGCTATGATTCTGTCACATGTTTAAACATTGTCTTAACAGCCAGGCGCAGACAAGTAGGACAACATTACAATAACTATGCTACCAGGCTTTGAAAATGTTGGACATAAAGTATAGACCACTTCCCACCCTTCTTCCACCCACTGGGTTCATTAAACTAACTGTCTAGCATCTCTTTTACCAGATGGAACAGTTAAATAACAGCACTTTTTATAGAGTACACCTCTCCAAATGTAAACATAAAATAGTGGTTACTGATTATTCAAACATGTCATAAATTTAAGCAATGGCTATGTCTTTGAGTTACTACCTTTGTCTGTATTCTTTGTGTTTGTTAATGTCTGTGGCTGTTTTATATGTGATTATCTTCTATATCTCTATCTCTAAAATTGATAGGCTGACATTTCACAATTTTAAGAATTTAGTTAGCAGTTGGCAGTAAAATGTCCTAAAATTGGTTAATGAAAGACTGTTGTATATCTTTTATTTCTAAGAAAATCTAATTCATTTACCACTCCTATATAGGAGGCTTTACATTGTGTTCTTGAAATTACAAATCACAGTTTTTCTACAATAATGTAGATTTAGAACAGGCAAAGGGTTAGTTTAAATATATATATTTTTTTCAATTACCTTTAAAAGGCTAGTGCAGCCCCTATAAATGAGTTATTTTCTTTATTATAATTTTTTTTGTTTTATGAAATCACCTGATTGGTTAATTCTGTACAATGTAGTTGTTCCTTAACGTATTTGTAGCATACAACTGATACATTTGTGACAATATTGCACAAACCTAACCATGTTACTTAATTTTCTTCCTTTCTTCTTCTTAGTATAAACACACTGATTGAATTGTTTATTTATTTTACACTGACTGTTAGGCCCATTTTCCAGATTGATTGAAATGTGTTGAACTTCTCACAACTGCATTTTACATTTTCAGCGATAATTTATTGTACACTGGTAAACCCTTAGCGCCCACTGGCTACTTTATTAGGTACACTTGCATAGTCTAATACAATGCAAAACACCTGCCCTGCCATAAATTAGATTTTTACAAGGTAAACACAGCTTCACAGCTTTTCTCGAAACTGCCAAAAAGGAGGTAATATGTTTATTACCAAGGTCATAGTGGGTGGGAGTCATACTGTAGTACATTATATTCAGATGGTTCCAGTGATTTGGACCACTCATTCCTTTTATATGAAAACATTATAACTAACTCTTAATACAAGAAGAAGGATAATAGAATTCATGGGAGAGTAGCTGTGTTGAATTACATTACATTAGATACTAGTGTACTTAATAAAGTTGCAATTGATTGTATAATATTAATACGATGTTCTAATCATGCTGTTACTTGGGTCTCATGGCAGTAAAATGTTTTGTTAATGCATCATGTTTAGTTTGAAGAGCAGATGGAGATACAGCTGCAATTTTTGCAATGATTATTATTTGCCTGACCATGTTTTTAATGTTATACTGAAACTTGGCAATAAAGATTTCACAACTCTGATTTCTGTTGCATTGTGAGTTATTACAAAGGAGTTAATAATCAATTTAACATACATTTCTTTTATCTAAAATACTTGAATGATCATGTAAAGTTTATGTAAAGTTCCTACAAACTATATACACAGTAACTGAATATTCACATAAAGTACAGTATTAAATTATATAAAGTCAACCTTTTAGGCATAATTGACTTAATTATGTATTTATTTATTTATGTATTTTTGAATGTAGAGAACTGTCAACCTTCTTTATCAGTTGCTACTGATAATAACAACTAGTAATAATTTGTAACTTCTGGCTCTGGTCCCTATCAGCAAGGGAGATCTGTTGATGTAACTGTGACCAGTGTTCTGCATAACAACATCCTGCTGGGGGATCTGTAAGGTTACAAGACACTGCTTCAGCAATCATGCAGTTTCAATAAAGAAGATGGAGACAAAATTTTGATCGATAGAAAATTGAGAATACTGAGAGGGACAAACTCTGAGATAGAGGCACAAAAAGAGAAAAATCCAGCAGCATTTCTGTTTAATGAAGGAAGTCATTTGTTCTCACCAATCATTTGAAGCTTGACTTCTCTCCTCTGTTCTGCATGGTGGCACACAAATGATCACTTCATGCTGTGTGTTTACTAGAGAGTGAGAGGTTGAAAATGACTGGTGTGTGAGGAAGGGGGAAATGATAGATGGAAGCAACATTGTGTTTTTATTGTGCTTCAGTGACACAATGACTCAACAAATGTTTGATTTTCAGTGAGCTTAATAGTGCTGCACGATTAATGTGTCTATTACAACCACATTCAGCCTGTGCGATTACATAAATGCAAAATGATTTGATTTAATTGAATAAATATATTGTGATGTGTGAACATGACAGTGTATTCTCTGTTTGTGAACAATTTGCTTGTAATGTGCGTCGCTAACAAAGGGATGACAGGACAGTCTCTGTTGTGTGTGGTCTTACATGGTGACATGACTTTACAGTGTGCAGTGTTGCCAATTTAGCTCCTGTGTGACTGGATATAGTGACTTCTCAGACTACTTTAATGACTTAAAAAAAAAAAAGGATTAGTGGCAAACTTTTTGGCCAGACTTTAATTACTTTACCTGAAGTGAGTTGCTAACATTTTTCTGTCCTGTGGCTGTGACTTGTTTATTGTCAGTGTTCAGTATGTGACGGAAGGAGCAGCAGTTGTGAATGAGCCAAACAGCAATCGTTTGTCCCTGTAAATTACTTGACCTTTGTTTTTGTTGAAGTTAAATTTAACTAAACTAAGGTTTTGTTTTATTCTCTAAAACATATACAGAGCTTAGTATCATTAGTTAATTGTAATGTCTTGATTCACTCGATTCATGACAGTCAGTATAATAAAAGCTTTTGATTAATTTGAAAGTAGATTTAGATCCTTAATGATGTGATATAGGAGCTTAAAAATAATAGTATT
>OMLM01006699.1:0-10000 GCA_900302695.1 Helostoma temminkii | reverse complement strand
CTGAAATCTGAACAAAAAGACCTGTTTACGTCATCATTCTGCTGCGTTTAATCTTTTTATAGAAACACGATTATTTGTTATGCTACATTATTTATCTGGTCATGACCTTTGGGTGTTTGTAATTCTATTTAGTCCACATTAATCATCTCAAAACATCAGTAAGACACCTAAAACTGGTCAGAACAGAGTCTGACATGCAGATTATAATAAGCCAGACTTAAATTTAAGTCAAAAGTCTGCAAAAGCTTCTTTAATTTATCCTGTTATCTGTTAGTGTCTCCACTGTGGTTTATACACAAATTAAAAGCAGCTATAATGGATATTTTACAATGTATGAAATGATGAAAACAAAACAACAATGCGATATTAATTATGAGACAAATGTGCAGCTCTCTTTGGCTTTTTAGAGCTTTGTAGTAAATATGAGCTTTTTTAGCTTCACTGTTCTGCTTCACTTCCTGCTCTTACACTGCTGTTTTCAGAGAGCAGGCTCTTAAAAGCCACTGTGAACAACCTGCTCATCACTTAACAGAGGAGACACAGAGACTAACTGGTAACAACGAATAATTCAACTTCACCTATTTTCAACCTGCTTCATATGCTTCCAATCTGGGGTGTACATGTATGTGAATGTTACTGCAGTTCCCTCTGCCTTCCATCATTCACATCTCTCTGCTTTTATTAGAACAACCCTCCTGCTGATGGAGGTTACAGTGTCTGCCTCCTTCTCCAGAATTCCCCCAGATTACATCATCTGAAGTTAAAAAAAAGTCCTCCGGATAATGTCACAAACTTTGGTGACAGTATTTTTCTACTAAAAACAAGTGTCCAAAAAAAGTAGTTTGGACATTTTTAAGTTTATTTATTCAAGCTTTTTGTCCCAAAGCTGGAAGCAACAGCAAAAGCTAGTTGCGAGGAGGTGGCTGGGGTCAATGCATGGCTGCATGGCTGACTGGAAACACACGACTGAATTTAAAATAGAGTTGTGTGTGAAGAAGCCAGGTAAAATTGTAATACAGGCGTTATGTTTGAAATGACTTGTTTTGTTTGTTTCCTTAACAAAGTGCTGTGAGTGCCTGAACCTAACCCTAACCTTTAAAACAATATAATAGGAGTCACAAAACTGGATATTGAACTGAAGATCGGATAGGTTTGCAGTAAACATTTTAGTGGACAAAAATGTTGCCTGTGGACATTAAAATGATACGTCAATTTTCAACGACTCATCATTTATGTTAAATGTGAACATGTGATCATTATTTTAATAGAAAAAATGGTTTTTGATCACATTTACCGCAGAACTCTATTTGTAATTGTAGTTTATCTGTAAAAGTAGTTTTTAGGAGACTGAGTTGTACCTAAGGGCATGTTCTTTTTCTCAGATCGCAGTGATGGTCGATCATGCAGATGATGCTGTTTGCTATTCCTGATCCCCTCTGGCAAAAAATACATTAAAAAACACACCACATATCTAAAACTCTACTTATTCTTTTTACAAGAAAAAAAGCTACATAAAAATAATTTTAGTATAATTCAATTATTCACAATCATTCATTTCAACTTTCAGTTCACTCAAGCAGTCAGTAACTGTGAATGAAAAGTCAGCTGATCGCTGTGAATGTTCTTTGCTTCTAAAGAGCTGATTTAACATGTTTTATAAAATTAAAACTGTCCAGTAATGAAAAGAATTAGGTCATTGACACCAAAACTGAAAAAGAAAATCCACCTTTCCACATGGTTGCTCTGCACATGCTGCTGTGACCTCAGACCTTTTACTTTTATACGTCCGGCTCCTTATATTGACCAAAAATGTCTGTGTGTGTGTTTGAATGTACAGATCAGTCCCTAAGGGCATCAGAGTGCTCCTCCCTGTGTATGGTTGATTCCCCTTTGGATGTGACAGTGTACAACTGGATGACCTTCAGAGACCAAAATAATCTGTAAGGACACACAAAAGTGAGCTGGAGCCCACACTGTCACCTTTATAACTACTCTGATACTGCAATATCAGTACACATCTGTAAAGTGTTTGTTCTTTGGCAAGCCCACTTTCCTTCAGCCTGCCTTATCTTCTTCTACTGTTTTCCTACATATACATTCCTAAATATAGATGTATTCCAATTAAGAAAATAAAAGAATATATTCAAAATATTGAATATGTAAGTAAAACAGGCACAAACATTTCTATTATATTTTGAGCAGGAAATTGTGAGTGACAAGTAAAAATCCAGAAAATATGTGCTTAATCTGATCTAATCTAATCTAATCTAATCTAATCTAACCATTTTCTCTTAATTCTCTTTGTTTTTTCTTTTTATCCTCCTCTCATTATATTGGAACATTATTTTGTAATATTTCAACTTTGATTTATCAATCAACAGGAGTGCAAAAACAAGATTCAAATGTGTTGTGTATAAACTATAATAAACTGACACTGCACATACAAACATGCAGCAGTTAGAATGAACATGCTACAAAATCTCACTGTTCTTACAGCACTGTTATGGATTCTCTCTCCATCTTGGACCTATGTCCATCGCAGCTAAGCAGCATCCACTCTGGCTCTAAAACATCAGTATCTTCCAGTCCAGCCATCAAATATCTAGCTGTAATTATCTATTTTAGAAATCAATTCTATTTTGCAATCAATGCAATTAGGAATCTGTCATATAGCGCACATACGGCTCTGCAGAGTAAAAGGTCAAAGGTCAGGAACTAATGGAAGTTTGATTAATAATTGATCAGAGCTGAAATATTCTGCTTCAAAGAGCCATAAAAAACTGCTGCTGATGTTCAGCTACAAAATGGCTGCAGGAGTCGAAGCTTTACAGGAATCAAACCCTCAACATCAGACCTGGGCTGTGTCTGCTTCTATCTGACCCTGCTCTGCAGTCAAACTGATTTTCATGGTGTAATATTATCCTTCCCCACGTGAACATCTCATAGCCCAGTTGGAGGCAGTGCACTGGAAAAACTAAAACCAATCTTTCGTACCAGTTCTTTTACCATGTTAATGGTCTGCACTGCTTCCAGGAAACCACAGCCTAGACCTCTGAGTCCAACAGAGATAAATGTTCTCACCTTCTGCTGCCAGCTCTGTTTTGATATGTAACAAACTAAAGGCCAGCTATCACAATGGAACCATCACACCCTTAAATAGAGTAGAAAATGACTGAGGCACAAAGTGCTCCTGGAACAAAATATGCCTCTTAATAACCCATTTGAAACACTGTGCTAAAGCACAAAATACATCCAGGTCCAACCCTGCGTGTGGCTGCGCTTAATGTATGAGCAGGCAGACATAAAGAAGAAAGCAGAGCATTAGAATGTGATCATTCCAGACACAAGACATCTGTGAGACCTTGAAAATCATTTACACACAACCAGGTGTTGGATAACAAGTAAAAATATATATATTTTTTTCATCAACAGTTTATGTAATAAATGTGTGTCTGAAATGCAGAGCTACATACAGAATGCTGAGGTCATATACTTCTGACTGAATGTAGTCAAGGTTTTAAAAGGTCAGTTTTTCTAAATTACAAATATACAGTTTCTGTAGTTTGTGCTGCTTTGGTTTAAAAAAATCATCATCACATGTCATTCGGGAGTCACAGTTAAAAAGTGGATAAACCACTCTACCAAGGAAATAATCCCCTTTATTTATTAAAAATTTAGGTGAACTGACCCTTTAATAAAATGATGATGTTTTTGTTTTTGTAGTTTCTGTAGATCAGATTTAGTGTGAAGAGGAGAATGGACCTGACTAATATCTGAGCACTGTTACATAACAACAAAGGCTGACACACACTCTGCAGTTTTTTCTTCATGCAACCATCTGAGAAGAAGGAGGAGGAGGAGGAGGAGGAGGAGGAAAAGGAGGATGTGGCAGTGGAGACAGAAAAGAAAAACAGTGAAGAGGTTGCACATCCTAAAAATAAAAACCCACAGACAGCAGATTTTGGTTAATTGTTGAAGAGTCTGAGATGCAGCACAACTTCAGCTTTTACTAACAATGTTTTTCTTTTCATCTTCATTGTCTTTAACAAACTGACTCTGCACTGAAACACAACTCAGACCGAGATCCAATATGGATTCTGGTTTGTCAAACTATTTTATATTTAGTATTTTCCTCTCCCTACATGTAGTACTTTTTCTTCAATGATATTTTCATTTATTCATTATATTTACTTCTGTTGAATGTATTTTAGTAAAATATTAACTATATTAAAAAATAGTATTTATATTCATAATTAAATAATTTTGTTGATAATAACAAAGATAACTGACAAAATTCACAGCCTTACCCTTTAAGTAAAGCTGTACTGTATAAAGTAGAGTAGTACAGCACAGTAGGCTTCCTACCTCCCACACATTCCCCCACTGGTGGCATTGGAAGGATGTCATGGTAATAAAACTCTTTATGTTAAATTTGTAAATGTAAAAACACAGATGTGTGTTTGTGTGTGTGTGTGTGTATGAGCAAATTTGACTGAGTGAACAGTGACGCCCTGCAGTCATGCACACACACAGGGAGAGAAAAGAGCTAAATGATATGAGATAAAGAGTGAGAGGACGGAGGAAATGGAAGTAGGGCAATGAAGATGAGCGACGGAGGAAGACACAGAGGAGAGCTGGAGATGGTGGCTGAAATGGGGGAGGGGAGGAAGAGGATGAAGGAGGGGGGTGGGTGATAATATAAAGAGCAGTACTTACAGGAAGGGGGAGGGTAGAGAGTGGTACTGCTGCACTGTAAAAATGATCATGGTTAATGTAACTACCTAAATGAAAGACATTAGTGTAAGGTAAACTCTACATAGACTAAAAATAAGTAGTTAGTGTGTTTTAGGTGTAAAGAACAGGGCAGCGACAATATCTGGACTAAAGTGAAACTATGTATATTTATGATGACTATGAAAACATTATGTTTCATATTATTAATGTAAAATTTGTGCCCAGTAGATGTCATTCACCACTCAGGTTTGAAACTTGACAATCTGACACAAGAAACTCACAATTGTTTTCCTATTATTTTCTGCTGACTAAGTAAGACAAAACTCACACTGACTAATCCTGGATGATGCAAAAAAGAGTGCGTTCTAATGCAGAAATAAATAATTATCTATTTATGTTTGGTGTTAACCGAGCTGTGTTTCCATCCTAAAGAGTAGATAAATAAATACATCATTACTGTTTGTATTTTCAATGGCCAAAAATAATTTTGGAGTTCCTCAAGGCTCGGTTCTGGGGTCCTACTTAATTTTCTTTGTTTTTGTGTCTTGTTGTCTCCATGAAATCCAGACTGTGGGTTCAAGAAACCCTGAAAGGGGTCCACAGATATATCTAAGTGTTGCAGAGCTACTATACTATAACACTATAACATATAACTATAACACAAAAAAAAGTAAGTTTTTGTAACATTTGTAACATGTAACATTTTAGCACCAGGATGAATTTGTGCTGTGATCACCTCACACTGAAGCTTATCCCATCAGTGTATTCATTCATTTATCTATCCACAAATGTCCTTTTATTTTAATTACTTTCCTATCTTTTATTTCCTTCTTCTCCTTTTACTCCCTCACAGGATTTGCTCTCCTCTTTTTACCTTCCTCCTTCGTCATATTTTATCCCCCTCATTTTATTTCAGCTTCCTTATTCTTTTTCTTTTTTCTCTTTTCTGTTTTACTATATGGCTTTTTCATGTACTGCTTTGCTTATTTTATCATTCCTCCATTTTATTTTCTTTCCACCCCCCTCCTTCTCTTCTTCTCTCCCATGTCATGTAGGCTTAAATCAGGACGTTGACCTCAGGTGTCAGAGTGTGTTCTGATCCCATCAGTGTGTGTGTGTGTGTTTGCATGCATGGATACACACACTGTGTTTCTGTGTGCGCTATAAACCATGCCAGCAGCGAGCTGTGTTACCCATAATCCACTGGGAGCTCTGGCTGTACCCAGAGTCCATCTGTGCTCTCTGTGACCGGTCGCTGCAGTTCACGTTATCTCACATAAACAAAATCACCTTCATCAATTATTTAAACCTTTATCAACACGAACACAGCTTTCACTTTTTAAATCAGTTCGCATTTATCTGTTTATACTGTATGCCACCTCTCACTGCCTTTACAACAAAACTCAACCTCAAATGTCAAATTTGCCTTGAAGTGTTTTAAAAGTGTTAGGCGATTACAACTCATATTTTATATTAACTCCAGAGGTATGCTGGTTACCAAAAACTCAATTTCCAATATACAAATTGTTGCAAATTACTTGTGTATATCAACAACTCTAATCCCTCAGGCTAATGCTCATAATTTATCCCTGGAGTTTTTCTTGGGACCTAACCTGGCCACAAGAATCCCTCATTTGCTGCAACCCAAACTGAATTCACATTAACAGTATTCTGTGCTACATTCGAGTCTGGGCCACAGAAGGCTCCACATCAAGATACATTTTGGAACATATTTCTAAAGAAAGAAATTTGAATAAAGTGACATACTGTATGTTTAAATTGATGTGCTTATTTCGGTGCACTGTCACATCACAGGAAGAAGGTTTTGGTTTTTAATGTTCTGGCTGGCTGGGACCTTTCTGTGTCTGCGTGGGTTCTCTCACAGTCCTGAAAACATGCAGGCTTAATCAACTGGAGACTCTATACTGGTAATACGTGTGAATTTCACCCATAGTGTCAACTTTGATAGGCAGCTTCCCTGCAGCCTTTAAGGATAAACAGCTATAGTGGATCATAAGATGTCTATTTTCTTGTAAAAAGTCATGACATCATCAGAAAAAGGTAAACCCAGTTGTGATTGAATACATATTCTATTTTAATTGCACATGTGGAAATAAGTGATTTTAGGGCATGCGTTTCCACGTCAAATTTTTCATATATACTCAAGAAAGATCACCAGCACCAGTGACATGCTGTTTTTACAGCATTCATTGCTTCTCCTTCTAATTTTTGTCTTGTCCAGAGAAACATTTTGCATTCTACAAATGATTCCCAGATTTTTCCCTCCACTCAGCAGTGTTTCAGTTGATGCAGTTTTGTCGTCTCAGCATCCAGCCACAAGAAGAGGAGGATTTTTGAATCCCCCTGGATGCATGCTTTTCTGTTGCTAAAACTGAAGATAATGTTTTGTAAAAACCTGATCCTGATCAATTTGGGCCTAATTTATTTACTATAGTGACAGATTTAAGCAACAGAGGTAGTATTTACAGTCATCCCAAACTACACAGAGAGGGAAAAAGCTGAGTAGAAACGGACAGGGGACTCAGAATAAAAGACGTGACATCAAACTAAACTGACACACACACGCGCGCATCTGTCTTCTTTATTTCTTTAGGCCTATAAATAAACAGTCAGATGGTTGACTTGTTGTTCTCAGCTGAGGAGATGCCAGAGGGACAAACGGAGGAAATAAAGAGAAGAAGAAGAGACGAAAAGAAAAGGAAAGAAAAACAGAAAGGGACTTTTATGGGGTATGGTAATGGACAGAAACACGGGAGGAGGGGTTGTTGAGGTGAGATGGAAGGAACAGCTGGCAAGTGAAAAAGGAGAGGGAGGAAATGGACAAAAGGGTAAAAGAAGAGGGGCAAGATAAAGAAAGAGGGGCACAATAAAATTAAGGTTTAGGAGGGAGGTGAAAAGGGAGAAATGGAGAGAGGGCAGTGGACCAGGCAACTTTCCAAATGTTACTGGACATTCTAACTATTAAAACGGGACATTTCAGCGAGTTATGATTCACCGAAAACTGCATTTACAGGCTATTTTATATGTATATTTTTTGCAAGTGTACAACACATGTTTGCTTAGGTTCTAAAACTGTGTTTTTCAGAAATGCATTAACAGCTCTGATATGACACCTCTGCTTGTGTCTATCAATAAACTTCGTACAAAGTGCAGTAGACAGAGAGAGCCTAAAGCAAATCCAGATATGCCACCGCCACCATTTGTCTTTGAAAGTGCACGCTGCTGTAGAAAGGGACGGCTGGACTACCATGCTGAAACTGCTGCCACTGTGAGCAAACTCTGAATAAGCAGGAGAAAAAAAAAAGGAAAAAAAAATCGATGCACACTTGCACACAATTTTACAAGGTACTTGGCAGGTTAAGTTGTTCTAAGTATTTTAGAGAACTTGCCACAGTTCTTCTGAGGTGGATGTGTCCCAGTGAGGAGTATAGGAATGCCTTATGAATTGGGTTTCCTATTTCTATGGTATTTAGTAAAACATGTTGAAGATGAAAAGTAACGTCAGTGCCAGGTGTCTTACTTTAAAGGGGGTGGGTTAAAAAATTATCACAGACACAGAGATGAGCCTGTAGAGTTACAAGGTTTTCATCTGACAGTAACAATGTGTTGGTTATGAACAATGGGTATGAGGATACACACACACACACACACACTCGCTCTGGCTGCCTGCCAGCCGCCACCCGGCTAAAAGAAGAAGGTAATCTATCGATTCCATGACTCATTGCATCCTGGGAAAACAGTTAGATTACCCAGAGTGCCTTGGTGTTGCTGGTGTTGCTTCTTTTCACTGCTGTTGCACTGATGCAGGTGGGATTATGGATGTTTATTTCTTCTAATAAAAAATAACCATTTCTGTTATTTTTTAGCATGTTTAAGCATGATTAGCATGCCAATAAGGTAAACTTTTAATTTACAGTAAAGTCAATTGTTTTTGCCCAGACTTGGCTAAATTTACTTCTCTATCCTTCTCCTGATGCCTGATTAGCGCTCCCTTGTTGTCACGCCTGGATTAACAAGTTTTTTGTAGCTCAGATGATGAAGATAAATGACTCACTACCTCTCTACCTGTTCTCACACTGTATCTTTCTCAGTGTTTTAAGCCGTATACAGTGCTGCTGTAGTGTGACTGTGTTGGATTCATTCAGCTGAGCCTCTACACCGGCCTCACCTCACTAACCGGGTCACCTGATTTCCACTTCATTAACTCGTTCATCTTCACGCTCTCATTTCTCTGCTCTCTTACTGCCTTTGGATATAAACGTGAACACAGCATCAAACGATCTAACAAATGCTTGAGTTGGTGAGTTTAAAAGGGAAAATGATTGACACTGCAGAAGCTTCTGAAAGTGTATGGTGCTCTGCGCAGTCGTCAGCAAGAATGCAAATACTCAGTGTTTGCTACTCAGTTCGTGTTCGCTACGAACATTAAATTACGTAATGGAGCCAATATTAGTTGCACTGCACTTTTAGTCTTTGAAATAGGCTGTCTGATGTCTGATGAATGTAAGAACAATAGGCAATCTCTCTTTGCTCTCTGCAAATTACTGAAAGTAATATCTGGCTCTATAGCAGCATCTTGTCACCAACCACGCTACTTGCTACTGTGGAATCTAGCTATGCTTATTCAGGCAACTAGGAAAAAGGGTTAAAGTGGCTGGAAAGCTGCTGGGAACTGGCTGGCAGCAGACAGGTCTTTGGCTTAGAGGAGGAATTCTGAGTAACTATGTTTACATACAGCTCCAAAGGCAAATTATTTTAGACTTAATTTAGACAATTTTAACATTATAAAAATGTACCCCTCCACAAAGATATTTTTTTCCTCGCACAACACTCAGTAACATTGTCCAAATAGCACTCTCTAGTGCATTTCCATCTGTCAGACACAAAGTTAGGTCATAAAAATGATTACAGACCCAGAAACACAGTAAAGTAGATTCTTGAGGAAACAATAACACGGATCAGACGTGTTGTTACACTGTTTGCTCTATGATCTGAGGAGACAACTGAACAAACAATCACTGATGGCAAGGTCACTGATGCTTGGAAGGTTTTCACTCAGCAACCCCTGAAAATGAAAAAAACAAAAAACAAAAAAAAAACAAACAAAACAAAAAACAGACAGAGCGACAGGCTGCAGTAAAAGATGATCTGTGACACTAATTTCCACTGTCTGAGGCTACGTTCATGTGATTAATTAATGTAGGAGCATGCTCATTATTACAGCGCACAGGCAAAAGTCTTCTGT
>OMLM01006697.1:0-10773 GCA_900302695.1 Helostoma temminkii | reverse complement strand
CACACTTGTTCACTCCCTCTCTGTTCTCCCCTCATCGTTAGTTTGATTTCATCCACCTGTTCTTTTCTCCTGAGTTCTGGGTTTGTGATTCCTTTTTTGGTCATCTTCCTGTTTTCTCCCACACTCTGCACATGCCCTAGTTAATCACTGAGATCTGTATCACCTGTTTTTACTTCTTTATATTCTGTTCCTTCTTACACTGCTGTTGTTGGTTTGTCTGAGTTTGCACACCTGACTTTTCCTCCTGTGGTTTTTTTTTGTGTTTTCGCACTGAGATTTTGTTTTCATTCTCCTGCTCCACCCTGACTAGCTCCGGCACAGCCTGCCTTGTTTCCGGCCTTCAACAGCCTGCCTCAGTTCCAGTCCTCACCAGCCGGCTTCGGGTCCAGCCCTCGTCAGCCTGCTTCAGTTCCGGCCCTCTGGCCCTCATCAGCCTGACTCGGGTTCTGACCGTCGTCAGCCTGGTTCCGGTCCATCACTGCTCCTTTTCTGGTTCAGGTCCACCACCCATCTGTTTCTGGTTCCTGCACATTGCTCGTCTGTTCCTGGTTCCTCGCATCCCTCCTCTGCTCCATTCCTGGTTCTGGTCCGGTTCCTCCGGTTCCCTATCCACGGCCATCAGCTACATCATCTCTACTGCCTTCATTATTAATAAAATCTTACCAACCTCATTCACCTGGTGCGACTGCTTACTGGGTCCTTAACCTACTTGTGACACATTTAACAACCACGCATACACACGATTTTATGATTTATCATTTACACACACAGGGTTCGTTATTATCATCATCATTAAGTACATGGTGCTAATTTAAAGCAATAAATATAACTTAATATATTTAAATGAAAAACAGAATGTGTTGTCTTTTAGCGGTTTCTAGTTCATTTCATGTTTCTGGGTTTGGTACAGGCATTCTGTCCAGTGAGACTGGGGATTTTTGTTGTATTCAGTCTGCACATCAGCCCCACCCACCACCTAGAGAAACGTGTAGGCGCAAGTTCTCATTTCAAGTCACAGACACCATGCTGCAACCGCAAGCCAGGCAGATTTGGAAGTTGGACCTATAAGACCAAAGAGGCGATGTTTCATGCACAAAGAGAGCTAACAGCTAATGGCAACTTTGCACTGGAGAGTGGCTATGCAGATGCACATGTAGTGATGTAGTTAGAAACGGGAAGGGAGGGGCAGCAGGTAAAGGTGTAGGCTTGAGTTTGTTTTGGGTTCCAGAAGGCCATCAGGAGTTGGCTATAGGACCTTTAGAGTTGGAAAAAGGGTAAATTACGTTCATTTTGCATAATAATGAAGTCCACCATAATTTGGAATGATGCTGTCATGTTGGTTCACAGTTCCCTTTTTATGTGGTATGTACTGCTGCTAACGATTCAACCTCAGTTTCATTAATCCATAAAACATTTTCACATTGTGGAGAGTCAAGGTGACCTTTGGCAAACTTTAGATATACTGTAATGATTTATTTAAAGAAACATGAATCACTTTGTATGAAATAAGGATAACAGCATATGAACATGAAAATATCCCAGCAGAGAAATATGGTGGAGGGAGCATCATGACTTGTGACTTTCTGAATTCCCAAGTTTATCGGGGTAACCTACGGGATTATGCTAGGATGGCTCTTTGCAAGCTGAAGGTCAGAAGACATTGGTTGATGCAGCAGGTCACTAACACTGAAAGGCTTTGGAAATGACCTCAAGAAATTAATTCACAATGGACGTGCTGAGAAGATGTCTGAGCTGAAGCAATTCTCTAAAGAAGAACAGAATTATATCATATGGGATCATAATCCTGCTTATACACAAGCAGGTAAACATTGAACTGCCAGGATTTATAATTGTGTATTACAAACAATTTTCTGTATAATGAAATTTTAGGGTTTGTTCTATTTATGGAAGTAGTGACTCTCGAGATCTTGACTGGGTTGAAGCATTTTTCTAGGCCTGAGGCTCTGTCACAGGTAAACATTGTCAACATTCTCTCTTTTGTGAAGCGCACTGTATGTTAAGTCCAGACTTGCTGCTGCTGCCTGAAGCTCCTACTCCCCGTCTGTGTTTGAGCCTCCACTTTATGCAAATTCTTAGAAACAGGAGATAAGATATTTGGTTTCACACAAGCAGGTATCCTGAGGACTGTGTGTTTTCCTTGGCTGGCTTTTTAATGATATCAGCCACTGGTGTGTAAATGATCTCTCATAAACCTGGTAAACCAGCTGCAGTGTGTGAGTATCACTGGGCTGTATCCACATAGTCCAGACATACGCAAATTAGGGGGATAACAAGAAATAGCACAATAAAGGAAACACTGAAGATGGAGATGGTAAAAAGTGATAATTCAGGTGGCATCATAACCTGCTTTCTCACATGCACTTCTGATTATCCAGATGAATAGGTCCAGACTTTATAAAAGGTTTGACACATGCAGCACCCACCTAGACATACTCTGTTTGAAATTAGTTCGCACATCAGGGGAAATAAAGTGTTTACACTGCGGAAATCAGCTGTGTTTTGTTTACAGCGCATCAAAGTAGAATTTATTTAGTGTCTTGAAAAGGTAAAAAAAAGTAGTAACGAAAAAATCAAATAAATATTCAGCTTGCTTGTGGTTATTTCCCATTTGAACATAACTAAAGTGTTACTATGTTCCCAAATCTCAAAACTTACTTCATATCATGAAACATTAAGATATTTCTTAACTTTTTCAGGTTGGGGAAAATGAAAGATTACACCATCTTCTCTTTTCAGAGCATTTAACAGGAGGTAGGGTGGGGAGTGCACGTTTTCTGTGCAGTTGTACCTTTTTGAGCCCTCTGTGTCTGCTCTTCAATCTGCCTCAGTCTTTCGATCAGCTCATCCTTCTCACGCTCTATCCGCTCCTTTTCCTTCTCTGCAATCTCGCGCTTCTTCTTCTCGTTCTCCAGCTGTGCTCTGGTGACATGGTAAAGGAAACAATCATCACACCCAGATGTATACTCCTCACTGACAAGTTAGCTTTATTTCAACCATTTTAAATGTTTTTACCAAAAAAAAAAAGGGATAATTAAAGACCTGACTGGTCAATATGCGACACATAAACTAGGCTGTCAATGTGGAGTGACTGAGAAGATGACCAGTCACAACACTCACACAAAAAATGTAACTGCCTAAGTATATTAAGAACACAGTCATCAAACACAGAACAGAGAGAGCAGGCCACACAAATAAACATATCCTGATCTCACACTGATCCACAGAAACTAAACAGATTAACTGTTCTCATTAAGCTCATTAAACCGTTTCTCGTTTGCTCTATACGTATTGCTGTGCCAATCAGAAAATGCTTTTGTACAACACAAAATAATTTTCACTTCTATATTAGTGAAAAGAAAACCAATGTTGTGTTTCTTCTCTCCTGCACAGCTCCAGCAGTGACTGACTTATGAAGAACATAACTTTCTTAAAGCAGCGCTGCCCCCTGTTGCTCACAAAGAGTTATTAATGAAATTCCACTATTAATACCATACCAACACCAAAACATTCACTGTATTTAGTTTCCCTATGAAGACTCCATATATAAACACTGACTAACCACTTTAACCAATCCACTACACCAGCTCTGCTGTGAATTCTACTTTTACTTTTTTACAGTTTTTAAGTTAGAACTGTAGGTGATAATTGCCATAAATGTTTATTACTGAAGTATATTGGAGTTTATTGTATTAAGAGGTATCTCTAACGTTTTGGACCCGTGTACTATACCTCTCCATCTGTTTGTGGTGCTTCTCCTCTCTGGCCTGAGCTTTCATCTGCTGCACCTCAATGGTGTCTGGCTTCCTCCTCCTCATGTACAACTCGTGGTTTCCCATACATAACGCCAGTATGCGTTTGTTGATCCGCAACCGAGGAGCGTAGAACACAAAATCCTGCATGAGATACAGAGAGGTGTAACAGTGCACATAAACATACTAAATATCTATCACACTTCCTTATAACACTTACTGGAGCTTTCTTGTCAATGGGCTTGATGACAAACTTCTTGTCATTGAAGGAAATGTTCCGAATTTCACTCCAGGGGAAGCCGATCTTTGGTGACAACCTGAAGAAGCATTCAAACAAATTTAAAATAATGATTAAAACATGAATTAATAATGTATACTGTATACTGCCTACAGATTGATATTTTAATAGCAGGTATATGCTTTTAATATTTTGTGTCTAGGTTGTTGATGTACTGTGCCAACAGAGGGCGCTGATGTCACACAATTAAATCCAAGGTCTGTCTACAATTCATTTTCTTCAGCCTGTTTTGATAGAAGCAGTGGTAACTAAGGTAGAAGACACATTTTCAGTATGTTCATTCCCAATTTTCCATTTTCTTCGGAGCAGACTTTCACAAGGAAAAGTGCACTTGATGTCTTCAACGAACTTTAAAAAGACAAAGGAGCTATAAAGTTCAGTGGGTTTATTTATAAGAGATTACATCCTTCATCTTTTTTTTCATGCAATTAAGTTCCATTATTTGCAATTTTCAGGTTCGTTGTTGTGACAGTAACAGCGATAGCTGCTTCTTTTGCGGCGTCATTTTCTTTGTCTTTGATGTGAGTTTTCAGCTTTGATTATGTGCTGATCACATAAATGAGACCAGTGTTAGATCAAGACAGACTAACACATATTTGATTAAGCCCAAGGGATATTCCATGTATCCAACAGCTTACAAACAATAAGAAACCAACACCCGTGTATCCACTAAGCATCAAGGATGTAAATCATAAAGCAAAAACCTTTTTGGCCATTAAATGAAGCAATGTCTCCTTGAAACCCCTTTGCACACACTGTCTGTGAGATTTAAGCAGTTCCAGTAATAATTTACAGGAAAAACATCAGTGAGCAGAATGATTGTTTTAGATTCCACTAGGCAGGGATGAGCCATATCATTCAATCCACGATAACACAGGTATAATTTGTTAATATTTGGCAACATTAATGATCTAATAATGCAATCATGCATGACAACACATATATCCCGTAGCACGCCCAACGACACAAGCCAAGTATGTCAGCAGTGTGTCAGCCTCACATGACAATTTATCTACAAATGCAGCTGCTTCAAAACTATGGATGTTTGGAGAGTGGATGTACATAACATAAGGCTGTAGATGCCTGTATCATTAAGGAGGAGGTTATCTCGTTGTTTCATCAAACTAGACTAGAATTTTAAGGTTATATCACTCGCCCCTATCAAATAGCTTTTAGCAACCACATCAAATATGGTGACAAAAATGAAATTCCTGTCATGCTCCAACTCTGTGTTACTGTTTAATCTTACAGTAAATAATGATAAGATACGAGTGAACTGTAACAAATCAATGTACATAACCTACAATACTGGGTAGGTTTGTGGTATGTGTGAGTGAGACTTGGTTACTTGTCTTCGTGCTCGTAGATGTTGAGCCCCAGGGCGTCGACCCCCAGCCACAGTTCTGTGCCCTTCTTGTTTTTAATTTCAAAGTAGTTGACGCCGTACATCTCCAGATCCTGAGCAATCTTCAGATACTCCATCATCGCATCCTCCCTGCAGGCACAGATGCAAACATGAAACAGACAGACACACTCAGGTGTCAAAAAGTGAAAAAATCAAATCACACTGCGATTTCCTCACAGCTCTCACACACGCAAACGAGACACACTCACCTGAGCATGCTTCTGTGCTCCTCGTGCCACGTCTGTATTCTGTCCTCCCACTGTTCCTTTGTCAGCTTGTGTTGCTCTAGAACTCTACAGGACACAAATGCACAGAGAAAAGGACAATAATAATAATATGAATAAAAAATACTAACTTGTCCTTTTCATTGTAGCTTTTAAAAAAATACTCTATACCAGCTAACAAAAAACATGGTGTGTATGTGTAATACACTGCACCTTTGTGGCAGTAGCCGGTCGGAGGCCAGGTAGCCAGGCTTGTGAATGTCTTTGTTGTAATCTCCATACTTAGCCTGGACAGCGTAGGAGGCCAGCAGCACGGCTGTCTCTGGGGGACAGTAGTTCTCATCATTCAGGATAGCCTCTTTGACCTGGATGGAGGACACACACAAACATGCATACACACACAGTCAGTATTTAGAAGCCCAGGGGTTTCCCAACATAGATGATTGAGGTGCTCAACAACAAAAGTGTTGCTTAGACACGAAGACCAAATCTGTATCAATATATCCCATTTTCTGTCTGTCTGTCACTTAAGGGCTCAAAAATAGGACAACCCCACAGCTAAAATTGGCACTCTTATATAAACATTCACGGGGAACGTCTTAGGCTGGGTCTCATTGCTGTCCGACCTCCTGATGGTGTCCTACAGCCTACAAAAATAGGACCCCATGTGCCTCTGCAGGTCATTTTCATGTTATAAATTGTAGTTCACGCATAAAAATGGGGAAGGGGTCATATCAGAAACCTCATATTAGCTTCCCTCAGCTGAAAGTAAGATCCACTGTACTTGTTCTGATATTGTCATGCATTCATCTGAAATTTTGGCACACTTAACCCTTTTACCTGCAGAAAGAAGAGCTTCTGTGTGATTTCCTGGATGAGCTCCTCAGAAACATCCTCTGGGAAGAACTTTGCTCTGAACTTGAACTGTAGAGGATTCTCCTTCTTCACATCCTGCTGTGTCACCTGCAGAAAACACCCAGACACATTTCATCTTTCGCCCTTCATCCTCTGCCTTCACACGACTTCGCCCCAGTGTATAAACATTTCAAAGAGTGGATCCCAAGGAAATCAATTAAAATAAGATCCAAGAGACATTTCTGTAAACTCAATATATTCATTGATGATCGTTTGAAGCACTTTGGATTAAATCTTTTAGCAAATAGAATATTAAAGTAAAATCATGTCTACATGTTTACTTCTAAGGCCGTCTGCTATGAGAAGTCTTAACCAAAGGAGGGCATCTGTTTACTGTCACCTATTAAAATATTAAAATGTTTCAGTTTTCAACTTGTCTGCACAAATGTTAAAAACGATAAAAAAATGACAGTAAAAGTGGCAGATATGAGATTAGGTTGTGGGTATGTTTGATTGGTTGTGTCTCTCACCTTCTTGTTGAGCTTGAGCCAGGTGATGTAGCCTTTACTGTCCGTGTACTGCAGACCGAAGAACCAGACCTCCCTCAGACCCACTGTCTTCACCACCTGAAACCATACAAATGTTTTTATCAATTTATAGGATATGAGGGAAATATCCCTGACAACTGAAA
This sequence comes from Helostoma temminkii, assembly GCA_900302695.1. NCBI lineage: Eukaryota > Metazoa > Chordata > Actinopteri > Anabantiformes > Helostomatidae > Helostoma > Helostoma temminkii. The sequence continues at coordinate 3,530 of OMLM01006697.1, read as the reverse complement.
TGGGGATACTTATAGTACTGTTAATCAAGTGTGCAAGTTTGCTCAAGGCTTCCCAGTCATGTTTTTCATTTTCTGTTTCATAAATGTAAACAAAATTAGCAGGATTTCACTTTTTATTCTATTCATATTTTGATGGTGTTTTCAACATATTTCTACTATGTTTTAACCACACACAGGACAAAACTATGCGTTGACAAGAAATAGTATACACTTTTTTAGGCTTTTGAGACTATGTGAGGTAGATTTTTAGGCTACATCATCAAGTTATTTATTGACAGCAATTAAATCTACACATATCACAACTTCCAGGACAAACAGAGTCACTGTTCCATTAATTTATTAGTAAATACAAATGCTTTCACTTATTAAGGAAAAAAAGCTGTCAAAACTTGTGAAAAAAAAAGTGCTCCCGCTTGCTAAATCATGAATAAACTGTGATTAACTACACTTTTTGGAAAGCTGAGTTCAGTTTCACTTGCCACACTCATTACTGTCAGAGCTGTTGGATCAAGAAATGCCTTGGATAGAAGCTGTCTGAGAAAGTGAAGCACTCGAAAAGATCTCACAAAGCAACACATCATCAGCAAAACATGCTCTAAAGAAATTCAGATGAGAAACAAAGTAATACCAGCCTCAAGTGCACTTGGGTTATGTGGCAGAATAATGATCTGAAACACACCAGCAATGTGGCTGAATTAAAACTTTTCTGCAAGGAAGAGTGAACCAAAATTCCTCCACAGTCAAGGGTGGCACAAACACTTACAAGGTTTAGGTGGCAATTATCTTTTCACCTAGGGCCAAGCAGATTTGGACTATTTTTGTTCCCGATTAAATGAAATCACCACTTAAAAACTGCATTTACTTATTAACATTTGTTTGCTGATCTGAATCATTTAAGTGACAAATATGCATAATAACATTTCAGGAGTGGGGCAAATGCTTTTTCACAGCACTGTTTGTGTTCAGAGTGACTTGCTTCCTGTGTCCAATAAAGAACTAAATAACAGCTGGTTTATAATGCTCAGCCAGCTTCACTCTGAATGTTCAAACATGAAGGACCTGAATTGTCCATCCTTTTCCCTTTGCCTCTTCTTCTTCTTCCCTTGCTATTCTCTCTAACATTATGTGTAACTTACAAACTATCATCCCCTTTACAGAGAGCCTGTCCCTAGGGGAACATTGACTCCGACTCTAATGTGATTTACACTGTCAATATGATGGCACTCACAACCTTATAATTAACTCTTTCTCACGCAAACGACTCAGGAAAAACCCACATAAACGAGTAAGAATCAAATAATCACATAATAAAATGCAAACAGTCTGAAACACCCATCCAAAGGATGCAGTAGAAGTGGTAACAGGTAATGCGCACACACAAAAACACACTCCTACACCGAGGGCCTGCAGAGGGACTGGGAATGCACCAACAGCTATGCAGATTCTGAGAGCTCAGTAAGACTTAAGGCTAGAGGGACAGTATATTAGCTGGAGTGATGCCTCTGGGAAAAACCTGGGAATGTCGGGATGAGAGAGAGAATATGATAAATGGGCAAGATAAAAGGGACAGAAATATGAAGCTGACTGGGCCACTGAACAAGACACTTTGAAAGTGTGTGTGATCATGATCCTTACATGTTTGGGTTAGTTTGATTAAAAACATTCCCTTCCCACTTGTGTGTGTACGTGTGAAAGACAGAGAGAGGGAGCTAACGAGTTTCAACCTTTTCAAAATGAAATAGGTCTCGGGCTCAACTGAAGGCTACTTCTTATCACTGACCTCATCACTAAATGCCAAATGGTTACGCTAAAGTCTGCAACCTCAACACTGCAGGGACGTATGACTGTTTCAGTCTGCAACGGTACAACAGTCAAGTTCAACATCACTCATGTCTCACATGTCACGGTTTCTATTCCAAAACATTGCATACAAATTGTTAGATTCTTTGAATCCATTAGCATGCACAATACTTTGTCACTTCTTTATGTTGCGTTTAGCCCGGTGCCCAAACTTTAGGCTGCTCTTACAATTTCAGTACAACTCAATCATGACTTTCACTTTCATGTTAGCAACCATTTTCAAGGTTCATGAAAATGAACCATGAAACTTCACCTCAACATCAACCACTGAGATCTATCATTACTTCTACACCAGGTAGCTTACTCAAGTTTCACTTTCTGTCTCTAAACTCCTTCACTGTAGTTTTGGCTATGCACTTAGTCGTTTGTCCAGTCTGTGTGGGTTAAGGGCTGTAACTAATAACTAACATTTTTATTTGTCTATGCTACATGTTTGTCCCAAACTCAAATTTAAAAAACAGAAATACACATTTGAGCATTTGGTGTAAATATTCAGAATATTTTTATACTCTATGTCTGGTATAGAGTGGAGTTCACGGTTGATTCAATGACTGCAAGGTGTCCAGGTCTGGTGGCTGCAAAGCACCACTGTGCTTGGCAGTGGACATGAGGCATTTCTGCTAAAAGCTGTGTTTGGTTTTTATCAAACATGGCGCTGGGCCTTAAGGCCAAACAGCTCCACTTTGGTCTCACCTGTCCATAAGTTTGCTCCAGAAGTCTATAAGTTTGTTCAGGTGACCTTTTATGAACGTCAGTCGTGTTTATATGATCTTTTTAGATAGAAGCATTCTCTTGGCAACCTTTTCCATACAAACTGTACTTGTTCAGTCTTTATTCCTAAATGTGCTGTCGTAGGCTTTACCATTTAACAAATGCTAAGTGAGGCCTGTAGAGTCTGAGATGTAGTTCTCTGGGGTGAATGTTCTGGGACATCCATTCCTGGGAAGATTGGATTTTAAATAGTCTTTATCACTGTAGAACATTAGACTCAAAATTGTTTGGAAATGGTTGTTTTGCTTCTTAAAGAAGCAATGGTTGGTGCACATCACACATTCAGGTGCATTAGCATGCACCTGAATAAATAATTCCTCTGTGAAAAACTTGTGTTGTGTGTTGTTGTTTATCTGAGATTGTATTTCCATAATGTTAAGACCTGCTACAGTATGATCAGATAATTTTTATTAGGGTTTAACACTGAAAAATGGAATCAAACTTTCATAAATGACTGTATTTTCTGTAAATTAGTTAAACAGTTAATGAACAAATTGTTTCAGCACTGATGGAGATAATTTTAGAGAAGAACCAAAACCTTTAAATCTGCATTGCAGCCTAGTATTCTGATGTATTCTAACTACTCTTACTTAAAACTAAAACAGAAAATATAATGAACAGATACAGAGTCAACAGCTAAGTGAAACAATTAGGGGAAAAATCCTGGTTGCCTTCTTAATTTAGATAATAACAGGCAGGGATTAATGTTTGCCTTCACACATAAAAACATCCCAGCAGACTGAGAAATCAGGTTTTGTTTACATTAAAACGTGTTCACACATACACCGGCTCTCTCTATCGAATTCACTCTCCTCTGTCCTTCACTGGATTTTTCTCACACACACAATAACACAAAAATACTCATATATGCAGTACTACATGACTATAAACGTACACAG
>OMLM01006692.1:0-10211 GCA_900302695.1 Helostoma temminkii | reverse complement strand
CTGCCCCCCATGTAATATTCAAGCATAATTATTAACTATTCAAGCAGTTAAATAATTTTTTTGCCATTTAAGGTAAACATTGAGAGGCTGTTCATGTGTTATATATATATATATAGTATAATATAGTATAATATATAAATAGTATATATATATATAAATACTTGAAACTGACGAAACTAATAATACATAAAAATTACTGAAAATTGACAATGTCTGGACCATGCCCAGACATTGTAGGGAGTGCATACAATGTCTTTGTACAACGTACAAGGTCCTGATGAGACGACAGATGTTCTCCTGAGTGATCTCCTCCCAGACCTGGATCAGTGCATCAGTCAACTCCTGAACAGTAGTGCAACCTGGCATTGGTGGAAGGAACGAGATAGGATGTCCCAGAGGTGCTGGATTGCATTCAGGTCTGGGGAACGGGCAGGCCAGTCCTTAGCATCAATGTCTTCATCATGCAGCAACTGCTGACACACTTCAGCCACATGAGGCCTAGCATTGTCATGCATCAGTAGGAACCCAGGACCCACTGCAGCGGCATATGGTCTTACAATGGGCCTGAGGATCTCATCCCGGTACCTAATGGCAGTCAAGGCACCTCTGGCTAGCACATTGACGTCTGTGCAGCCCTCCAAGAAAATGCCATGACACTGTGCTAGGAGACACAGCAAACCTTCTTGCCACAGTGCACATTGATGTGCCATCCTGCATGAGCTGCACTACCTGAGCAACTTCTGTAGGTTGCAGACACTGCCTCATGCTATCCTTAGTGGTGAGGGCACTGGCAAAACACAGTCAGGCCACCACCTGCAGAACCATTCCCTATTATAGGGTTGTCTTGCTAATTGCCTGTAATTTCGACCTGTTTTCGACCTCCATTTGCACAGCATATCATCTACATGGGCTTTGTAAGTCTGGAAAAGACATTTCACTATGTTACTCATGGGATTATGTGGCGAGTACTGCTCCCCAGGATGACGTTCAACCTAACCTGCCAATGCAGATGTGACACCCCCACACTCTTACCTACAGTGTGGATGTGGTGACATTGTCGCTGATGGTGCAGATGCACAATGCATTATCTTCATAATTAAATAAACACTGTGACAGTGCTTTAAATCTGACTGTTGTACTGCCTTAGGAAACTGTTAGGATTGCAAGAACAGAAGGATAAGGTACAAAGAAGTTGGGGAAAGATGATATCAGTTATGGGTAGATGTGATCAGAATGACTCATATTTATTACAGATAAATATAGAGTGCTTCATATGTCACGATTCCTGCCCCTGTGTCCTGTTTATTTTAGTTCTCACCCTGTTTATCACTTTCCCTGATTCTTTAGACTCTGCTCATCTCACCACACCCCCACAGTCTCCCTGGGCATACATACATACACATACACACACACACACACACACACACTCTGTCACTTACCAGTCAGTGCTACTTGGGCACACCTGTTCACTTCCTCTCTGGCATTTGTCTGTCCCTGGTCCCTTTCTTCACTCGTCTGCCCCATTCCTTGTTCCAGTCGCTATTTCTTTGTCTCCCCCTGTTTCCAGCCCACACAACCACCTGTTACATCATCGTCAATTCTCTCATCATAATAAAACTCTTAATAACGTCACTTATGCTGTCTGACTGCTCCCTGGGTCCACAGCTGAACCTGACATAATCTTTTGAGGTTTAAAAAACAAGTCCCTGAAATCCCCAGAATGTGTCTGTAAATTCCATGCTGAAAAACAAGACTGAAGACAAACAAGACTGAAAAACTCCAGTATCCCTACACCTTTTGTCGGGGTGATGAGTGGGACTAGGGTCCTGCTGCTCTCGTTGAAATCCTTCACCAGTTCTTTGGTTTTACTGGTGTTGAACTAACAGTTGCTGAGGTACCACTTAACAAAGCTTTCTATCAAGTGTCTGTACACCATCATTATCATTTTTGATGCAGCCAACGACTAAGGAGTCATCAGAGAATATAAAGTGGTTAAGCTCTTTGGCTTTGTTCAATTATCTCTCAACCTAGTTCCTGTTGTCCTTGGAGCCTGTAATGTGATGAGCCTGTGGTTCTCCAGCTTCCTCCTTTAGGTGTCCTCACTTTCCCTCAGTCTCACCTTCAGCTCTCTCTACACAGACTTCAACAGGTCCTTGTCTCCAAAAAGCCCTTCTTCTTCCTGCTCAGCTGCTCTTTCAAGTCACTGGTGATCCAGGGCTTATTGTCAAAGAAGCACCTCACTGTCCTGGTTGGGATGATGTTGTCCATACAGATGTTTTTATGTACTCTGTGATATCGTTTGTCATGGAGTCGATGTCATCTCTATGTTCACAGAAAACATGCAGAGGCTTAACAGTTTCTTGAGACCACTTCCTTTTCATGGTCACTGTGTGCTGCTGAACAATGGGTTTTGTAGAAATTAGGGTGAGAAGCATTGTGTTGTGATCTGATCTGCCAAGGGAAGGGAGGGCAGTGAAAGTGTATGCATCGTTCACATTTGTATACAGTAAAAGTAAAGTTTTTTCTCTGGTGGGGCAGTTTACATAATGATAAAAAGTTGAAAGAGTTTTAGCGAGGGATATGTAATCAAGAATACTGATTCTGTAAATTAGAAGTCCCAAATTTTCAACTGCTGCTCTCTCTTGCTTTCACTACAATGTAAACGTTTATGCTATTTAATTGTTATGTTATGTTTTGCAGTATGGATCTGAGAGAAACTGAATTTTAATCCTCAGTATGTCCTGTACATATAGCACAATTGATAATAAAGTTTAATTTTGACTTTGATAGTGCATCTATGATAATAGCATGGATTCATAGTAGAAAAATCTGACCCAGACCCAGTCCAAACCTTTCACCACTTTTCACCACATTTAGTGCATCTTAAAACAAAAAAATACAGCAAAGACTCTGGGCTTTTAGAATCTATTATCAGGCAAGAATTGGGCACCACAGACTTATTCAAAGAGGGGATGCTACACCACAGTAAATATGGCCCTGGTACATTTTCTCAGTTTGAACATTTGATATGTGTTCTATCCTTACGAAAAAGTATATTCAAGTATACTATTAGTATATTTCTTTTAAACTAAAAATGAGCAAGTATACTTTCAGTTTACTTTTTATGTTCTTTTTTAGAAGTACAATAGACAAAATAGTATTTAGGTATACTAAAAACTGACAAGTATATAGAAAAGTCTACTTGTACTTATACTTAAGTATACTGACAAGTATATGGAAATACCCAGCATGTATTTCAGTAGTTTAACTTCAAAACCAAACAACTATTAAGATTATAAATTATACTATAATGGTTAAAAACTTAGTGTATGAACTATAACTGTTAGTAAGAGCCAGAGCTCTTACTGAGCAGTCAGTAGGAGCTGCCTCTTAGTAACTAAAAGTATGTTTGTAGTATACCTCAAGTATATTTCTATAAACTAAAAAGTGGGCCAATTTAGTCCCAAGAAGTAGTAGTAGTATAGTATACTCTCAGAATGCAGGTCTACTTGTTTCCAAGTATAGAATATGAGGCAGAGCCTTTAGCTATCAAGCTCCTCCCCTGTGCTTCCCAGTTCAGGTTCGGGAAGCAGACACCCTCTCTCAAGTGACTCTGAACTATCTCATAGTTATGCTGCTATAGATTTAGACTGCTGGGGGACTTCCCTTGACACACTGAGCTCCTCCTCATTCCTCCATCTACTCATACATCCCCTTTGCTAAATATTAACTTTGTGTCTTCTCTCTTTCGTAGTTATGCTTTAAGTATACTTCTTTTTTGCAAGGGTATATTCTTTTGTGAATAACACATAGGTTTGAGATGTTCTTGCATTCTGTTTTAATGTAGATTTTACCCAGTGTCCCAATTTTTTGTAATTGGGGTTGTAAATACAAATGAGATCACTAGTTAAGAGAGGTGGGGACACAGTTTTATTTCCAAAACATATTTCCAGAATGTCCCACCAACCAAACTCTTACAACTACTGGCTAATTAATGATATATTTAATATAATGTTTATTGTAGTCCTGTGTGGGTATCATAATGCCATGATAGTTCACTATTGCTTTTGTGAGCATACCTCTTCTTTTGTTTTTTTGGACAGTACCCTCAGCCAGTCACCAATCATGTTCAGCACAGCAGCAAAGTAGGCGAGACCACCCAGGATCCAGAACCACACTAGTGGTCTGTACCACTTCCGGTACTCAATTCTCCGGTCTCCCCCTGATTAGAAAAGATGATATGAACAAATGAAACTCAGTGGGTAATTCACACATTTGCCATGTACCAATTGTCAACAATTACTTTTAAAAGTGATGACACTGTCAACCCAAACAAACTCCAGTGATAGATATTACAAATCACTAATCCATTACTGCTGTTGACATTTACTGAATGTCACACCAGGAAAGGGAGGGCTTATGAATAAGATGACAGCAAATAAGAATGTAGAGTACTTTAAATACATAAATTGAATAATGTACCTACATAGATTCCATCCCACATTTTAACTATCAACCACGTTTTCACATTTGGGGAAGATATTCAAATGCACATAAAAAACATTAAATATTTTCCTAAAATGTCTTTGCATTTAATGTTTTACATATGGGTACTCAGCATTTATGCACGTCTGTGATAACACAGAGAACATATGTTGTATCACAAAACCTATATGGGTCACACAGTCCCAGTAAACAAATAAAATTATTCTTAATTTGAAGACAGCAGGACACATAAATAAACCCACAGCAAGATGTGCCAGAGCTCAGTGCCTTTATGTGCAGCCATGCACCTTTAAATTCAAATATGAGAAATGTCATAATTAATATTCAGAATATTAATTCTCTCTCTCCCCCTCTTTTAGACATGAATCTATCCTATATAATTGCAGTCTTTTTTTTAAAAGTATTCTGTACTTCTGTTCTTGTGTTCAGCTACAGTATAATTGTAATTATTAGAAAGTAATTTGCTTTGTGGTACTGATTGATAAAGTTATTTGTCCTGAAGATGTAAGGCTCAAGTGAACATATGCACAGATAAGCCTGCCCCTTACAAAAAAGAAGTATACTCAAAGTCTGTTTTATTAAGTATACTTAAGTATACTTCAAGTATAGTGAGTTCTTGGGACTAAATTGGCCCACTTATTCGTTGATGGAAGTATACTTAAGTATACTAGAAACAGACTTTATATATACTATTAATTTACTAGTGATTTAATACCAGTATACTTTCTAGATGATCAAAAATTATTATTAAAGTGTACTTTTGAATATTAGTGAAAGGTTTCCATGCATTATGACTCCCTATCATGTTGATAAATTGAAGCACAGCTGTGTCAATCATCACAGCTCCTACTGACTGCTCAGTAGGAGCTCTGGCTCTTATTACCATACTTAGACTGTTTAAAAAGCAGAACACCATGTCACACAACAATTTGTGACAAATTATTGATTAATGGTTGTTTATAAAGTTAAACTACTGAAATGCATGCTGGGTATTTCTATATACTTGTCAGTTTACTTAAGTATAAGTGCAAGTATACGCCAAGTATTTTCTATAAGACTTTTCTTTAACTGTCAGTTTACAGCAAGTATACTACGTTGTCTAGTATACTTCTGATAAGTACATAAAAAGTAAACTGAAAGTAAACTTTAGAAAAAGTATACTAATTACTTGAATATACTACTTTTTTGTGCTTTTTGTACTTTTTTGTACTTTTTTGACTGCAACAAAGTTTGCAATAGGCTACAACATACAGTACGAGGAGCTGAAGTCATCCATTGTGCACAAACACACAGAAAACCTCAGGAATCCTCTTAAGCACACAAGTTCACTGCAATCATTGTTCATGTACACATGTGGACAAAATTGTTAGTACCCCTCTATTAATGAAAAACCCACAAATGTCATGAAAATAAATTAAAAGTAATAATAAATAAAAAATTACTGAAAATTAACCAATGAAAATTTTGAAGTTTGAATTGTGGCTCAAGAGAATCATTTTAAAAAACAAACTAATAAAACAGGTCTGGACAAAAATTATGGCACCCCTAGAAAAGATTAAAAACAATTTGACCATAGAGACATGTTAAACTAAGGTGTGTCCTGTAATTAGCATCACAGGTGTCCTCAAACTTGTAATTAGTCAGTCTGCCTATTTAAAGGGTGACAAGTAGCCACTGTGCTGTTTGGTGACATGGTGTGTACCACACTGAACATGGAGCACAGACAGCGAAGGAGAGAGTTGTCTCGGGAGATTAGAAAGAAAATTATAGATAAGCATGTTAAAGGTAAATGCTATAAGACCATCTCCAAGCAGCTCGATGGTCCTGTGACTACAGTTGCACATATTCAGAAGTTTAAGGTCCACAGGACTGTAGCCAACCTCCCTGGACATGGCCGCAAGAGGAAAATTGATGACAAACTGAAGAGACAGATAATGTGAATAGTAATCAGAACAACTTTCAAAGAGATTAGAGGTGAACTCCAAGGTCAAGGTACATCAGCACAGATCCGTCACTTTTTGAGCTAAAGTGGACTTAATGGAAGCCGACCGAGGAGGACTCCACTCTTGCTTGCAAATGCAAAGCATAAAAAAATGCTACAATGCCTATTTACAGGCTGCAAAGCTTCTGGGAGAATGTCCTTTGGACAGATGAGACAAGTGGAACTTTTTGGCAGGTCATAAGCTCTATGTTCACAGAAACAAAAATGAAGCATACCAAGAAAAAAGCACTGTCCCTACTGTGAAACATGGAGGAGGCTCAGTTATGTTCTGGGGCTGCTTTGCTGCATCTGGCACAGGGTGTCTTGAATCTCTACAGGGTACAATAAAATCTCAAGACTATCAAAGCATTCTGGAAAGAAATGTGCTGCCTAGTGTCAGGAAGCTTGGTCTCAGTCACAGGTCATGGGTCTTCCAACAGAATAATGACCCAAAACACAGCTAAACCCAAGAACCCAAGAATGGATATAAGCTGTTTTAGTAGTTTGTTTTTTTGAATGATTCTGTTGAGCCACAAGTCAAAAGCAATGTCTGATTTTCACTGGTTAATTTTCAGTAGATTTTTATTTATTATTACATTTGTCAGATTCAAGTTATTTCCATGACCATTGTTGGTTTTTTTTCTATTAACAGAGGGGTACAAACAATTTTGTCCACGTGTGTATGTCAGCTTCTATATATGTGATGTTATAAACACCAATCCATAATCCTTGTCATACCAATTCATAGAGAAAAGCACATTGTGATTTGCCCAAAAACAAAGCTCCCTGAGTGCAGCAAACAGAAAAGCACATACATGGCCTCAATTTGCAAAAGCGACAACAAAAATACCTTGAGTTCACTTAAAAAAACAACACATTTTAAAATTCAAACTTATTTCAATACTTCACAGTGCGTCAAGAAATGTGCAACCTTTGTTTGAAGTAAGATGCTGAAATTATTGCCCAGGATACTAGCATGTAAATGATATAAACTGTTCATATAATTTGGATTTTTAGACTCAATGTGACTGTACAGGTAGGCTTTGGTCACAAAAAACCCTCTATATATGTTGTTGGTTAAAACACTATGCACCATTCTTTGTGAAACATATGGTAAATGGTCTGCACTTATATAGCGCTTTTCTACCTTACTGGTACTCAAAGCACTTTTACACTGCTTCTCATTCACCCATTCACTTACACAAGCACGCACACATTCACACACCGATGGCAGAGCTGCCATGCAGCTGACCTGACTCATCGGGGGCAACTTGGGGTTCAGTGTCTTGCCCAAGGACACTTCGACATATGACTGGAGGAGCCGGGAATCGAACCACCAATCTTATGACTGGTAGACAACTGCTCAACCTCCAATCCACAGCCGCCCACGTGACCTGTCTCACTTGAATATATAGTAGAGTACACTAGAAGATATATATATGGGTTAACCACGTACCACACACCACAATCTTTGACCAGTATTTTTGCATTAATTACTGTACATGCTTTACCATAATTACCATAACTACATTTAACTACATTGTTTTCTGAGTACTTTTACATTTGTAAAAGGTAAGGGGAAGATAATCAACTAAGTACTTTAGTAGAACATTTGAATTAGTAGTTGTAGTGGATAATTTTCTTTAGGTCAATACTACTTTAGTATTGAGTTTGTGTATAGTTCTATCACCTCTCACCTCCCCCTGTTGCAGGGTATGGAGCTGTGTAGCTGCATATTCATGCTGTATATTCACTCACTGACCACTCTATTAGGTAGGTGGTAGGTGGTTCCACGGTCCAAAACATTAGAGACACCTCTTAACATAACAATAATAATACAATGTACTCCATTATGAGTAGACATGTGTTTTATGGCAGTTGTTTGTTTATGTACCCATTGCAATTATATAGTGACTCTGATGATGACACTGGACAGAATGAAGACAATGGATAATGGCAGTCCTAAACATGAATTCTTGATCTTGTTAATGAATTGCATCACTGCCTGTCTGTTTCACATCTCCACTTGAATGATGGACTGCCATCCAACTCAGAACTTCTACTTCTTCCCAGCTAGACTGTCAATACAACACAACATCATCATCAACACTGGGTCTTCAGTGATTGTCCCCACTAAATCTGCCAGAAACCTGGGGGTCATCATTGATGACCATCTGAGCTTTAAGGACCATATCTTCTCTGTCTCCAGGACATGCAGATTTAGCTTCCACAACATCAGAAAGCTCAGACCCTACCTTTCTGAATATACTACTCAACTGTCATATCCCTTCTTGATTACTGCAATGCCCCATTGACGGGGTTACCAGCATGCACACAGCATCACATCTTTTTTTTAATCCGCCAAAAAGGACACGTCAAACTACTGCTCAAATCTCTGCACTGGCCTTCTGTAGCTGCCCGCATAAGGTTTAAAGCTCTCACTCTCGCCTACAGCGTGGTCAACACAACTGCACCTCTCTACCTCAACTCCTTCAGTCAGGTCTCCAGTCCCTCCTCAATTGCATTACATTGTACAGGTGGTTTGGTGTACAATCATAGTATTAAAAGTGTCTGCCAGATGACTAAATGTAAATGTCTTAGATCACAATGGATCTTTAATGGAGAGCAGTTTCTCATATTTGACAGTGTCATAAAGAAATGTATAATATGTGAAAATAAAACTGAATTAATAAATTTCATGCTTTAACAATTTTGATGTGGGAAAAAAAGTAAATACATTTAAAGTTCTTATGAAGTACTATTTGTTGCATAAATAATTAATGAATTCCATTAACAACTCTAAGAGAGAATGAATACTTCCTTGCCTGCAAAATGATTGCCACATCATTGGTCGGTGGCGATCCAAGGCCTGCTTTCCTCTCCAAGAGTCTCTACCAGCATGTGACTGGGACACTGAAGGCTGATCTTGAGGTCACTATTGACAATATAACAGATTAAACCACAAATGTTTGTCTGTTGGAAATATGTTCATTGAAATAATCTATATTGTCCTATATATATATAAACATATATATATATATATATATATATATAAATAAAAAAAACTCCCCACTCGCTCCTTACTTGGAGCGGTCTTATTCCTTCAAGCTCGGGTCCTCTACCAGAGGCCTGGGAGCTTGAGGGTCCGGTGCAGTATCTTGGCTGTTCCTAGGACTGTACTCTTCTGGACAGAGATCTCAGATGTTGTTCCTAGGATTTGCTGGAGCCACTCTCCAAGTTTGGGAGTTACAGCCCCCAGTGTTCCTATTACCACGGGTACCACTTGTGCCTTCACCTTCCATCATCTTTTCCAGCTCTTCTTTCAGCCCTTGGTACTTCTCGATCTTCTCGTGCTCCTTCTTCCTGATGTTGCTATAACTTGGGATTGCTACATCTATCACTACAGCCTTGTTCTCCTGTTTGTCCACAACTACTATGTCGGGTTGGTTGGCCATTACCAGTTTGTATCTGGAAGTCCCACAGGATCTTAGCTCGGTCATTCTCAACCACCTTTGGAGGTGTGTCCCATTTTGACTTTGGGACTTCCAGCCTGTACTCGGCACAGATGTTCCTGTACACTATGCTGGCCACTTGGTTATGGCATTCCATGTATGCCCTGCCTGCTAGCATCTTGCATCCCACTGTTATGTGCTGGATTGTTTCAGGGGTATCTTTGCACAGCCTGCACCTGGGGTCCTGCCTGGTATGGTAGATCCCAGCCTCT
>OMLM01006691.1:28362-40660 GCA_900302695.1 Helostoma temminkii | reverse complement strand
ATCTCAGCGACAGATTCACACAGAATCCACTTTTTTACATTGGTCATTTCTTCCATTACATAACGTCAACTAGAAGAAGCAGACAGAAATTTAGTGTCATAAATCATACAAAATGAAGTTTTGGTGCAATTCTCTGACTGCCTGAGGAGATCAAATATTTTATATGGATAAATTCCTCAGGGGATGACTTCAGCCAGAACTATTTAGATGACACTTTGCACCAAGTAGTGAATTAAGAACTGTTTCAAACTCTGACTCAGACTCTAAGACTTTCCCTCCGACTCTAAAAAGGTTGATTTGCTCTTGAAGTGAAAGCGAGACAGCGTTAACGGCACACAACTCAAGCGACTCGCTGTTGGATTGTAAGTTGATTCTCTTCTGAAATGAACTAAAAACAATGGATGCCAGCGAAGTAAACTGTGCCTGATTTGCAGCTAATGAGCTGAAACATGTGAAACATCCAGTGTGGTCTCTTTCAGAAAAGGCTTTCTAACCGACACCCTCACACTGGAGTTTATCTCCGTCTGTGTAACACTCAGGACAGTCAAAAAATAAACAAGATCAAACTAGTAGAAACATCTGGATCTCATATGGCGACTCAACATGTGAGTCAGGAAAAAAGCATGAACCAATCCAGCGTTTACACACTGAGTTCCAGTGGTCGTCAGCTTCCTGCTGCCTCCCTGTTCGGCCCTGTCATTAAATGACTCAACCCCCTGCATGAGAATAATACTTACAGGGTCAGACAAGAGGAGGGGCTCATTGTGCTGTCATCATTTGACATTTCCAACTCCCATAGACCAATTAAAATAAAACACAAACATGCTGAAGGTGTGTCATTTAACTACAGTGTTCCATTATCCCACAAAATGAAAGTAAGAACAGAAGAAGCCCCTTTCCCTATATTAAAATATGTCATCTATTTAATCTGAGTGAGTTTTAACACTGGCCCAGTTCAGAGCAACACTCTCTGGTCAGGTTCATATATCGTTTAGTTTCTTTCCATTTTCTGAGGCTGTGATTCGTTGGTCTGTACATCTACTAAATACAAAAACAACAAAAAGTAAAATCATACGAAAAGTAAAACCCCAAATCACTGCATGATCGTAGGGAAAAGTGTCGCTTGGTCAATTAGGCAGGTAACATCCTCTGAAACAGCCTGCGATGCTTAATATTCAATTCAAAACATTAGGTGTTGGACATTAAGTGAATCGGCAGCTGAGAGCAGAGCCCAGTGCAGAGCCCAGTGCAGACTGGAAATCGTGTCACTAAAATCACAGGAAGCTAAAGTGGCTTCCCGCTCGAGCGTCACACTCTCACCCAGACCCAGCGAGCCGAAGTTAAAAGTGCAGGACAAAAGAAACTAAACCACACGATGCACAATTTGGCTGCAGCTCGCTGGTTTTTCCACAACTGCCACTTAAAAACACTGAAGGAATTTGGCTTCTTAAACATATGGCTCCATTCACACTGCAAGTCACCATTCATTAATACACAGCATCTGGCTGTATCAAGTCATTTCGCAATTTATTCATCCCTAAAGCATCATTTTATTTATAGCCACTATGTGTGTGACTCTTGACATCCCCTCAAAAGAGACAAGTATCTGTCGCAGACTTGGTCCAGCAGCTCGTCCGGGTCTGCTGCTGTTGTAATCACTGGTTTTATTTCCCCAGTCGGAGACAAAGCCGGACTAATCACAGCTGTGTACGAAAAGGAAACCGGTTCTTCCTTTGTCAGAAGCTATGATGATAACACAAAAGACGGCATAAAAACAGGTTGTTGTATTTCAGCTTAAAGAAACTTTTAACTTGATCAAAATGAACAGTAGCTTAGCTGCACTACTGCAAACAGTTTCTGTGAATTTGATCATTGAGATCAATGCACTGTGCACTGATCCCATAACATGTTTGCTGTGTAAGAGCTGCATTTCATGGGTTTAGGAAAAATATGACAAGCTGTGAGAAATCGAGACATTTTGAAGGAATGTGTGAGGGACAAAAAAAAACAAAACTCACTGCTGCTGCATTTTAGTTTAGCAATTTACCCAAAAAGTCTGCATCCAGGTGATATTAAAGTTTGTTTCGATCAGATGGAAACGTATCACCAGTTTCAGGCTGTGATCAGTTGCATTAGGGATGAGCCAAAGCTGAATTTCATTGTGATTATCAGACTAGGCTCACATGCATCCAGATCTGGGACAAACTGACTGCACCAACTACCATCAGACACAAATCCAACACATAGTGGCTTTAAATAAAGTCGTTATTTCAGCAAAACATATTTTTTTACCCCCAAGTATTTAGTTGTAGCTCACATGTTTAAAGGAACATGTCACCCAAAATGTTGGATGTGTGGACTATCAGATTGTTTCTGTCATATTTAACTTTAAACTGTCGACATAAACGTCCACATATAATTAAATGTTTTTTAAATGGTTCACTCTAAACAGATAAATTATATTTTGTATTCATGTTGAGGTCAACAAATCCAACGGAAAGGCTAAAAGCACCAATGTGTTACACACTCAATACTGATGAACTTCAGCTCAATGCCCACTAGTTCTTACTGACAATAACTACATGCATTTTTATATCAGCAACTGTTTCTCGCAAAGGAGGAAAAAGTTTGTTTGTATGATTAATAGGCAGATTATTTCATAATTTGTGCTCCGATGAGCTGCTGGGTGGTGAATGTGGGATTAACTTTAGTTCAGAGTCAGTGTTTACACTGGATTTCTAATGGAAAAAATATAAAATGACTTATTTGTTGACGCTTCCTCAGATCACGACGTGACTTTCTTGTGATAATGAGAAAATACTATCAGATCTCTTCTTTTTCTAACAGGTCTTCTGTTGTTTTAAATGCAAGTGCGAATTTGTTTTAATTCATTCTTCCAGGTCACGTGGATAACAACTATTTAGGGTGACATATTCCTTTAAAAGGACCTTTATCTTCGTTCCTCCGGAAGAAGGGCTACACCACAGAGCTAACAGTCCGTGTGCTGATCTGATTGTTGCTGACAGATGCTGAAGTGGGACAGCTGCAGGGAAGGAAGTTCCCTTTCTCCATGAAAAGGCTTCTGGAGGCCGGGTCTGAATCCACGATGCTTCCTCCTCCCTGTTCAAGTTCAGTCTCAAAAAGTCTCTCTTCAGTGTCTGATTCTGACTCTGTCCTGTTGGCATTGAACTTAACAGTGGAGAAAAATTCAAATCCTTTCCAGTGCTTTTCCACGAGGAGGACAGAGCAATCAAAAGCTCTGCCTGATGTAAAACCTCTCTGTCTCTGTAATTCTCTCATTCAGTGTGCGACAAAAGACAGAAAGAGGAGGGGAAGACAAACCGCTTGCTCCAAACTTCTCCCTCTTCTTTTTGCTTTTCCGTCTCAGTGTCTGTGTCTTGATCTGTGTTGCACCTTGGAGGCCAGCGGGGGTCGCTGTTAGGACGCCTTACCCAGCTCTATCTTCTTCTGGATGGCACGAGCTGAATGGTAGATGAGTGAATCGATCAGACCAGCCACTGCAGGAACACACAACAGACAAATAAGTCATATTTAATCTACTCCTTTCCACATCTTACTGTAGCATAAAGTGTCAGGTAACATAAAGTCAAACAACATCTTCATGTAAAGCGACTGACCTGTGAATACACCTCCAATAATGGCACAAACTCCTGTTAGGAAGTGTGTGAATGACCTGAACGTAGACAGAGAGAGAGGATTAAAAAAAAATAATAAAATTTTTTTAATTTTTTTTACATAACTGCAAAGACATGACAGAAAAATAACATTTGATCATTTGAATTAAAATGAGGTTTCGAACATTCTTGTTTTAAAAAAAGTAAAGCTAGCCGAATTAGACGTCGAGCGAAGAATTCTGCCTAAAAAAAAAAATCACTTGTTCAAACTGATTAAACTGCTGCACTGATGAAATGATGTCTTGCATCACTTTAAACACATGAAACAGCGGAGATCAACAACCTTGATCCTGACATAATTTATGCCTGTCATAATTTATTGATTTAATATGTGAATCAGTATGGAAAAATATTCTTATAAATGTTGAGAAATTGATTTGTATATCTATATCTCCCTGCTCTATTTGTAGTGATAATCTAACAAAGTAAATCTAAACCAAGGTCGGATGGCTGTGCTTCACATGGTGCATCTCATAACTTGTCTAAAACTTGTCTAGTCAACAACAATGTAGATGATACGTGTATTTTAAACTGGCATTAAGCAAACTGAGCTGTATTCCACAAACTGAGCTTCATCCAGTGTCTCCTACCTGTGTTTCTCTGTGAATTTAACCATCATTGGTGACAGCTCATACAAAATGAAGACACCTGGCAGTCCCTGGTCTCCTATTAGCCCGTTGGCTACTTTCTCATGTCTGGTGACGGAGAACTGATTGGTTTTTACCACCTGCAACGCCGACAGTGACAACAGCACATTCACTACAACACATTTTGGATCATGAAAATGTTGCGTTTTACTGTGTATAAAAAAAGATATCACAGTTGCCTTAATGTTAACCAATTACTGTTTCATAGCAATCAAATATGAGAATCTGGTATGATGCAGCTATGAGCAAAACGCTGGACTCACCTCTCCATCAGTTTTCACGTAGATTGTAGGAACGATTTTCACAAAATACTGGTACATCATTGATGCTGTGTGGAGAAAAGGGAAAAACTTGTTATAATCTATATAAACAACTTTTTCACCTGTTCATTTCACTCATTACTATGGGTATATATCATACCGCCAACGATAATACTGGTATGATTTGTACGCCATAGAAAATTGTAATTTGGTTATGGTAATGATCTAGCCATGCAGTCATGTATGACGAAACACAAGCTAAATGTCTGAGAACCACAGCAGTGCATCAGCCTCAGATGATGATTTGGTAACTAAAAATGTAAAGTTTTCACCATTTCTCAGAGAGCAGATGTATGTTACATCTTGCATGTGCTGTATATGCATATTTCTAGGGACCAGATTTCTTGAATCCATGTAAAGTCCGTTCCCAGAGGAAGCTGCTCTCTGAGTAACCTGGTTATTAAAGTGCATGTAAACGCAGTCAATGACACTAACTCACTGGAAAAGAAGGATGGAAAATATAAATGCTGCTGCCTGTAAACTGCAGTCATTGATAAATATCATGTTGCTGATCTATTACTGTATTTCAAAATAAAAAAGATCCCACAGGCAGAACTTGAATTGACTGAAATCTTTTAATGATGTATAAATATTCCCACTAAGACCAGTAATTATTGAGCCACAGGTCGGCGCTGTTCATTTTCTCCTCCAGGTTTTTATTATCTTATTTGCGTTTCCTCCACTTCTTCCTCTTCCTCTATCCGGTTATGGAGGTCTGCTAGAAAGACATTTAAACGTAGCTGCGCTCCAACATACGACAAACCTCCGAGTAGGAACCGGCTAAACGATCCTAATTCAAAGACACGCTTCAAGGTAAGATCCCCGTGATGCAGATTATCCAGAGTATGTTGAGAAAATACAAAAGATTTCGGTGAAAACGCGTCTTGTTTGTTTGTCAAGGCCACAGGTGACGTTAGCATGCTAAGCTAACGGAGCACAACAAACGCTTCGGTGGGATAAAGACTGAATTTCACAGATTTGTCGTTACTGAAGATTTTGATGTAATCAGAAACACCAATATATCTCAATTGGTCTTCAGTTAAAACAGCCACGAAACATTATCAGACGAGTTTTGATTTGATGTTAGCCTAGCTTACAGCACTAGCTAGGTTACTGATTAACCAAGCTATGCTAAACTAGGCTAAGCAACACAATTTAATCCACGGAGACTCATCTAGTTAGTTAATCCAGCGCTGAGCAGTTTTAGTTAAGGTAAAGGTTAACTGATTACTAATGAGGTGGTTAATGTAGCTAAGTTGGGATAAAGTAACTGAGCCTGTAGCAATAAAAACCTACTGACTGAACATTTGTGATGCTGTCCCTTAAAGCGTTGTGGAGCCTTTATTTATTCTTAGATGTGGACAATAAACCATCAAAAATCGATATTTGATATTTTAAACATGCTACATTTTAAGGTTTTCATCCACAATACAGAGCACAAAGAAATACTGTGTCTGTGTAAATAAAAACCTCAGCGCACTAAACACTTTACACATTTGTCAGCAACTTTTTAAAGTTGCAATATTGTGTATTTTCTTTTAAGAAGAAAACTGTTAAATGTGTTGATTTGTGACTGTAATAAAAATGATGCATTCACGGGAATACTGTGTTTGTGTGCAGCCCCAAATGTGGCGATTTGATAAGATTTTTACCTTTGTCTTTTAAGATAAAACGTAACATTTTGAGATGTGACATTGGGCTTGTCATTGTGACAGACACTTTTCTTTATTCACTGTATGAGCAGCGAATCAAGACCTGGACCTTTATCATAATCATGTTGTGCTCATTGTAAACAGATCCAAAGGCTTCAGGATTTTTCCAGTTTAGTTACTTTGCTGAGTATTGTAGTGTCTTTCTCATCTAAACTCGTATCCATCTCTCTGCTCTCTCCAGATGCCAGTGGCTGTAGGTCCGTATGGCCAGACGCAGCCTAGCTGCTTTGACCGGGTCAAGATGGGCTTCATGATGGGGTTCGCAGTGGGGATGGCTGCTGGCGCCATGTTCGGCACTTTCTCCTGTCTCAGGTATCACTGAACTTTGTGTGCACTTAAACTATTCTGCATTATATAAACAACTGTTCGCCTGCTGCAGTTTTAGCTCAGATTAAAAGCAAGGCTGTCTGTTCCCTCCTCAGGGTTGGCATGCGCGGCAGGGAGCTGATGGGAGGAGTAGGGAAGACCATGATGCAGAGTGGAGGGACATTTGGCACCTTTATGGCCATTGGTATGGGGATCCGTTGCTAAAGGACAGCCTCCTCCACTTCAATACAACTATGGGACTTTTCCGATATGAACCTCAGCTCTCTGTCCACTGAAAGCTGTCACACTTCCAACCTGCAGTTTAGTTTTGTCAATAAAAAATGTAATTTGTCAAATGGGTTTTCGGAGTGGATGTATTATACTTTCTGCTGCTGGCAGCGCAACACGAAACTGCTGATTTAACTTGAAGGAAAAAAATCCACCCGCAGACACTACACACTTTTACTTTGTCTAATTACGTCAGCTTGAATGTCTCTGACTCGTCGAGGTTCCAGTTGAACAAGCGAGTTGTTGAATTGTTTTTAAATGGTATACAAAGAAGCGCCCACTATGGGTTTCTGATTGGTTCCAGAAGCTCAACCAGTAACTGCTTCTCTCAGTTCTCCACTTCATGTGGAAAAAAAACAAAACAGCCGTGCTTGTGGAGTAATGCAATGCTATGAATTGACTGTTACAGGTACGATTATATTACTGGTTATAAAAACCCAATAAAGGCTGCTGCTTGTTAAGAGGAACCACTGCACATGATCGTAACTAAATTACATGATTGGCGTTGTCCTAAATGTTTTTCAAGTAAACACTAAATGCTGGTGTTCCACTAGTGTTTGTGTTCTTCCTACCAGAACCAGAGGGAGAACACTGAAAACATGAAAACACTGACCTTGTGGCGCTGTGACGTCTGTTCCATCCAGAGGGTTTACGATGCCTGGGTAATCTTTACCAAAAGACAGATGTTTTATCAGATGAGTCATGTTTATCTGCAGGATAACAGAAAAATCATTAGTCACTTAGTGTAATATCGCTTTAATTTTGTACATCTGACAGCAGTAAGCATGATTTTTCCTATTTTCATTTGATTTTACAAACTGATGAAGAAAAAACTAGCAAACAGTCTTCGAGCACAGAAAAATAATTTCAGCATTGCAGAAAATACTCACATTATCTAAGCCGAAACTCTGCAGGTCGTGAACTGCAAAAAAAGAAAGAACAAAAACTATTGAATATTCGATTATTTAATGTGTTAATCACAAATACTTCAAGTACACCTTTGGTAAAGATAAAAGTATGTGAGTGTATCTGAAGGTACAGGTCTGTCAGTTTGTGATTGATCACCACCCTCAGTAGATTCAGTTGTTGAGTCTGGTTAGTTTATAGGTGAAAGGCAGTAAATAAAGCCAAAGCTCACAGTCACACGTGTTCATATCAGAGTTAGTAGCTTCATGTCACACCTCTCGTTTACAGGCTACCACGGCCCTGAACTTTCTGTACAACCATTTTGTTTGTAGCTAAGTTATTCAATATTACATGAAACCTTAAGCACGTGTAAATATTTACACTAAATCACCAATAATCACCATTTCACCACAAAATAAAGTTAAGATCTCAGACTGAAACACACTTGTTGAATGAGAAAAGATCATGAACATAAGATTTTTGTAACTGATTTGCAAAGATGCATTTTGGTTGTGAAAGAACAGCCTCCTTGCAATTTTTCCTCAGTCACTGAAGGACACATTGTAGAGTTTGGATATGAGACCGTTTGTTTTTTTTAAACGCAAAATCAATTATTGTTTTTGTCGAGACAATTCGCAAAAAATTCTAATTCATCCTCAATTTGGTATTACATAAACCATCCAATAAGAGAAATAAAAGTATAAATATCTTTAGAAAAATAATTTATAGTTGGTTTTGATATAATCCCAAGTCAAGGTCCCCTCACACAGTAATGTTCAGTACATGCAGCTCTGTCAGATCCCATAGACACGTTTAAGAAGAGCTCAATGGCTGTTAAATGTTTAAATGTTAAAAGTTCAGAAAAGCCCTGAAAGCATCAAAATCCTAAGATCGGACCAAACCAGGTGGTAAAATGAATCAAGAAACCGTAATAATAATAATAATAATCTGAACATCCAGTTCTGTTTAAGAGTTGAAAAAATGGAAATTGCAAAACCTTCATGTAAAACAATGTATATCAATTATATATTTTCAAATGAAATTCTGCATCTGCTTCAATTGGGCAAAAGATCCCTGCTTAAAGACATTAACATCAAACACACACAAACTTTAACTGTACTGTATCCTCACAATACATTCCCACATTTTAATAAACATTAATCCACTGAAATGAGGCTCCTTCAGTGAATTTTGCCAGAGGGGAAAAAAAACAATCAGCAAAGAAAGATGGACTTACTTTCCACAGCGTGCACTGCAGAAAGAAGAGAAAAGACAACAAATGTGTTATGTTAATGTGTGTGAGTGTGACTGACAAAAACTGTTGATGCATGAGGACACACTGCTTTTAAACTTACCTGTGGGGTAGCAGTGAGGCTTTTGATTTGTATAATTCAAGGTATTAAAAGTAGAAGTAGCCTAAGATTGTACGTACAACCAGAAGATTGTATTTTTCTGAGCTACAAAAGACTTAGAATCAGAGCATCATGCAGTCCTAAGCATACAAAGCAGTGTTATCCCACTTGGTCCAGACTGATTCACGTCAGCCAGAGTTGCGTCTGCAGTCAAACCAGCACGTTATGTGTATTATCTCTCGTTTTCTGCTCCTAATCACACAAACATCAATCTACGCTGAATCTAATACATACAGTCTCACATCACACAGCCAGATATCTTGTGTTATTTTGTGTTCAGAGTAGCAAACTAACAGCAACAGCGGTAAGCGCAGCACAAACTTCAGCTGCATTTTATATATACTATAGCACAGAGGATTTTTCAGCTGGTGAGATGCAAGAGGAGCAGGAACATCTACTGGGCACAGCCTCCATTTGAGTAGCAAAAAAAAAACAACAAACAAACTTTGCAGCCTTTAAACTGGTATATGTCTGGAAGTGGCTGTTAGTATTTATGTAAGCATTTTTTTAAAACCTGTTGCTGTTAATTTCCTGTTAAATGTCTAGGTGAAGGAGATTTCAGAAGGCAGGCAGGACACTGGCAGAGCAAAGGTCAGCAGCAACAGAGAAAGGACACAATGACAGAAATAAAATGATGACAAAAGTAGAGATAACACAGAATCTTCCAGCAAGAGCAGATACAGGAACTGATTTTACTTGGAGACCCAGCATGACTTAAACTATGTTCCTGAGGCTTTTTGAATTCTGACTAAAACACATTGGATGTTAGAATAAGGAGAAGTACACAATGTTTCTATCAGGCATCAGATTCAGAATCCCTTCTGTATAGAATGAAAAAGTATGTTATGTTATGTAAAGTCATGCATCTTCCCAGTGAAGGAACAGAAACATAAACAACTATTTTTACTTTCTTTGTCATTTACTTTTTAGCCAAACCACAATCCATTCTCTACTGACGACCAGCAGATGTGCTTAAGTCTGCAACAAAAACTAGTAAGGGGACCTTGAGCTAAGATTATGTTGTTGTAGTTTTATGCAACATACCATCCATGAAACATTTTCAAAATCAAAGATTTTACAACTAGTATTTTCAGTGGTGGAGTTTGAACCACAGGATTCAATCAACTCCATGAACCTACATCTCTACTCGACCTGGTCGGTTAATAGCAGACACCTGACCTGTGGCTGGAGGGTGTGAAAATATTATAACCGTGTGTCTTTCTTACATATGGACTGTTATCCTGCAACCAAATACATCTCAGGGAATGTGATCCTTATGCACACTGCTGTTTAACTTACCGCTAATCAAGGACTACCTCATTATTATATCGTCAGTCACTGCTCTCAACAAAACGTTGCGTCACTGTATTTTCAATATCATAGGATGACAATCAAAACACCATGAGTCTTGATCTTGAGTGTAACTACCACACTATAATGCTATAAATACACTAAACTGTTTTATTCAGCACTTAGCTGTTGCTGAAAATTACAACATAAAACCAGAAACAATTCTCTGCAGCCCTGAGCTGTGATGAATAATAGATGTGGTGGTTGATGGTTCTAGGTATGGGTTGATGAATGGATGATTCATACGCATACCACTCAAACATTTCTAAATGCTGTTTAATACAGTAGAACCTTGTATTGTGAGCAAAATTTGTTCCGGAAACGTGCTTGTAATCCAAAGCACAGATGATTTGTTCCACAACCCAAACATATTCATAGAAAAATGATTCATACAAAATATAAAGTAAAAATAAAACAAATCATCCTGCACTTTTGAAAAAAATCATGGCTGGTGTGACATAGTGAGTGAGAGAGAAGGAGGGTTATTTTGTAGGACGACATTCACCATCACTACCAGAGTCACTCTCTATTGGCTCACTAACGGTAACTGGATCGCTTCATTTACGCTTTTTGGACTCACTGCCTTGGACACAAAATTACGCACACACATGCAGTCACAGTGCCACAGTAAACAGATAACACTCTGACTATACGTGTGAGTTACATCAACTGAGGTGATTAACCGCCTGATGATCCCACAGAGAAAAGAACCATCGGCTCAGCTGTAATCACGTGATGCTCAGCAGACAAAGCGTATATGTACTACTCGTATTGCAAGACCTCCCTTGCTTATCAAGTAAAGTTATTAAAAAATTTAGTTTGTCTTGCAAAACACTCACAAACCAAGGTTTTACTGTATTATTTATTATGTTGTATCATATGCAACAGGACACTGCCGCAGGGTGTTCAAAAACCTTTGAATGGTGAGTTCTGTGTGAAAATAAATGATCAGCAGCTCTTACCGTGGACATGAGACTGCTGGAAACTTTTTCCAGGAGCAAAGTGGAAATTTCCTGCCACCTAAACCACAAAGAGGACGAGAGCATTAAAAACAATAACTCTGATATCACTGTGTAAAATGTTTGGGCACCAATAGGGCAGAAAAACACTGCAAGTGTAAACTAGGGAAAAGAAAATATCAAGAATAAAATCACAACATTCTGAGATGGCTGCTGTATCCATTAGTCCATATGTACAGTACAGTAAAATGCTATGTATTTATTTTTTCTTTTTACAAAAAAAATGTGTTTGGGCAGATAAGTGTTATGACCCGTGTCTGCAGGCTACCTTATTTGCTCCCCTGGGTCGGTGCTCTAACCACAGGCGCCTTTTACCTCAGACAAGCAATACGATTCCAGCATCTAACTTATGATATAAATGTTGATATAAAATCACTTTATACTTTTGGTATTATGAATTTTCCTTAGAAAAAACAAGGATAATCCTAAAATAATTCAACTCCAGTCTCAAAATCCCACACTGTTTATTTACTGTGCAACTGATGTATATCAATAAACTAATTTGCATTTGCATTTTGTGTTTAAATAATGTTTTATGTATTTCGTATATCCCTATTGTATAGGAACTAAAATCTGAGCAAGCCATTTTGCACCTGTATGTAAAATACTCTGATCAGCTTATTTTCCTGTGGTGACCAAGGCA